>VACF01000311.1:0-232170 GCA_006891605.1 Pleurozium schreberi | reverse complement strand
AGAGGGAGGTTTTGATGTTTTTTTGTCAACCCCTAAAGTTTAAACATAATTGGGCCTTTAGAAATTAGCAACTTTTTTGTTAYATGGAAGTCGACTCTCAAGACTTTAAATAATATGTCCAATTTTATCTCTAATGATTGAGGGATATTTGGGGGACTTTATCATTTTATGGTAGGCAATTGTGAGATCCTACAATTAGTTGGAATTTTGCACATATATGCACACATGGTTGCCTTAAATGCAAGACAAATTTCGTAGAATTTGGATCAGTAATAACAAAGTTACATTGAATTTAGTCTTGCCATCTTCTAAACATGGATATGGTAGAGGGACCCATTACTAACCGGCACCCCATCACCAATCAATAGGGTGTTGTATTTCCAACCAAGGCTAGAACAAATTTCCATTTTTTCCTTGGAATGCGTATTTTTTATTTTTTCAGGGTTGGGACCAATAAGTTCATGACACATAAGTGAGCAAGAAAGTAGGAAGCAATGAGTGGGAAAGTAGTTCTTGAATGATCGGAATTGGATGAGTCTAGATGTTGATCATGGGTCAAGTCCAACTTTGGCCTTTCAAAATTCATAGTAATTTCATTGTAAAAGATAAAATTACCAAAGTTTTTGCAATTTCCATCAAATTAGTCAATGCACCTTTGAAAATATTTGCTTTGCCTACTACTACCCTAGATCATGTCCATAATTGCTTATTTGATTGGTTACTGGTCCCTCTACCATAAGTGGGACATCAAAGAAAATCCTTTTTATATTTGAATTTCTTTTTCCTTGAATTTTTTTCATAGATGTCTAATGAATTCTGTATCAATCCTTCAACTTGCATAAGTTATGAGATATATATTTTTTTCTAAAATAAATTTGAAAGATGAACTATGCATGTGCCAAGTGATRTAAAAGTACTTGTCATCAAAGTTTTAAGGTAGATGTCTTAATATCAATGAGTTTTCAACAAATTATACTTAAAAAAATGAGCTATATGATGTTATGGTTGGATTCCAAAAAATTAATCAAAATATTTTTGCTACTCAGGTTGAGACCAAAACCATATTTTAACCCATAATTCTACAATGGCTTAGTCAATTTGTGCACAAATTAGTCTTCTTGAAAATTAGTAAATAAGACACATTTCTTTCAAAATCAATTTTAAAACCTTTCTTTTCTAGATTTGCAATGGTGGAATGGCCTAACCTTGAAGAGCAAAATCCCAATATGGACTTTTTAATGAGTAAGGGGTTAATGACCTTCTTATGAAAGTAAAAAAAGAAATAGATTATTCCATCCAAATATTTCACATAAATAGCTACTATGTGCTCAATTGGATCCCAACTCATAAGGTGGTCACCCCCCAAATGCGCCACTAACTAAGGTAAATCATCCCATTGCGGTCAGAATTGTAGTAGGCCCCATTGTGGTCATAATTGCAATGGTGGTGTACATTTAAGAACTCAAATGTACACCACCATTACAATTATGACCACAATGGGGCCTACTACAATTCTGACCGCAATGGGATGATTTACCTTAATGGGAACTAACTCCATTTCAGTAAGCTTACTTATGGGAACCATTAATGAAACTCAATTAAGTGGATGGATGGCTTGTTTTTCATGATTCAGAAATCAATAATGTAATGTGTAATGTAGGCAACTAGGCACATTCCCATGGCGGACGGATTGCTTAACCCAGGAAGGACGCCACGGATGATTAGTGTCCGATCAATGACAGAGTATCTTTTTGTGTGGGATAGAAGTGCAACTATTCCTCTTCGGAATTGTGTATGGAAAGGGGAGATCTTCTCCAGTACTTTGACTTCAAATGACTTCTTTTGCTTTTTTTAATACCAATTGCTCCCACGGTTTTAGAAATGATGATTTTTACAGGGACCCCCACGTCCTTATAGGGTTAATTTATCGCTGATTGTGACGTCGTAATCCTTGGCAGTCAAACTTGAAAGCCTAACTTATTATTCAATGTTGGACAGGGACTCACGGCTCCTTAGCCGCAACAGGCAACGGGGCCACGGGTAGCGTCCACGTACATGGAGTAACCTTTCCAGCAATCAAACTGGCCACCCATTCTGCAACTCAAGTCTGTCAGGACTCCCTGGGGCGAAAGAGATCTCATGCAAACTCTCCAAATGATGGATACTCCCAAACTCGTGCTTCTCTCATACCGACATCTTCCTGAAATGTACATTTCAATGGAGGACACGGCCGGGCCGGGCATGCACTTGGAGACCACATTGGGATAAACTGGCGATAAACCATGCCCCAATACAGATCAAATGGGGGCAAAATTGTAATGTTCAAGTTCCTTAAATGGACACCACTGATATGATTTTGCCCATAATGGGTTTGTTCCCCTTTGGTCCATAATGGGATAGTTTACCTTATTAGCTTTTCATTTCTTTTTATGAATTTGAGGATCCGCATTCCATGTAAGCTAATTAATCCCACGGAGGTTCAACAAATGCTTGTCCAATAAGGTATGCATGCACATATAAAAAATCATCAAATAATTACAATTGAGAATAGTTACTAGTACTATTAATTTGTTTTTGGAAATTGAAAGAGGGTTTTCAACACATTTTAGCATGCATGCATTATAGGGTTGATGTAAAGATATGTTTATGAAGTTCAGAGCATTGTCTCTAATTGTGGACCAAAAATCAACACTAGGCTTCATAGACTTTTATGTCCTGATTGTCTACATCTTGAATTTAATCAATATCTAGTTTTTTTAGTAAGCTTTTGAATCCAAATGTAGGTGTAGCATTTTGGATAATGTTGATTGGAGGAGTATATACCTTAACATCTAATGTTTCAAAGACCCTTTTTTCATCAAAAAAACATGCTAAGCTGCCATTTCTATTGCAAAGAGCAAAAACATTTACAAATTGAATTTTTTATATACCTAACCATAAGAATTTGCATTGGACTAGGATAATAGTGTGGAAATGAAATTTCATCTCAATTATTTCATTCTAATAATAATTACATCCTAAAATGTGAGCCAATTATTGAAGAAAATATGTCAAAATGTGTTCAATTGTGGATTTGGAGGCTACCATTAAGTTCCGTGCCGCATAGCAAAGACTGCTAGTATTCTAGTTGTTGGAAGGCAACAATTGATGTTATTTGAGTTGGTGATGTCTTTGCTTTTGATTCTATCCACCTTCAAACCATAATCGATCTCAAGACAAAAGGACATTTTTTCTTTCGGATTTGTATCGAAAGGAAAGTCTACTACAATAATGCAAGAAATTGCCTTGTGGTACTCTTCCTTATAGAGCTTTGAAAAGTCATCCAAACCAATAGCAACATTCCATAGTTGGATCTTGGACATTACAATGGCGAAAGAGACCTTCAATGCTCCAGCCTCAAGCCTCATCTCTTGTTTTGTCCGATCTTCAAATTCACCGCAAATATGAATTTTCTCTCTTTGAATTGTGGTATTGTGACCCAATTTAGACCTCTTTTTGATAGTCACCGAATCCTCACTACCTTAGGTGCAATGTAAAATGCTAATGTTTTGCATTGTCAAATCTAACTAAATGTAGCATCCAACTGAAACATGTTTGGATGAAGATCCACAGGTTTTGTACAAGAGTACATGACGACTAGTGYTGGTGGAGAGCAAAATGTAATTGCATGCAGTGGTAGTTTGTTGCCATTTCTTAATATTTCAATGTTTGTCAAATTGGGTGTTTCAATAAGTGCTTGATCAAATATTGTGAAATCATGAAACCTCTATCCATCTAACATGAAATTTCAATGCTTCAAGCCAAATTTTTTGGCCACTGATGTTCTCTAACCCAATGTCAATCCAATTCACCTGTCTATTTTCTACATACTCTTGTTCAGAATTTCAACAATTGCAATTCAATTAATTATTTTCTTGGAACACTGCCAAGAGTGTGAATGGTTTGTGTATGAAAATTCTTGACAAGCTTGAGTCTCTATCATAGGATAAGCCTTTCTATGCAGTTCTCCTCCTCTTTCACATTCGAGGAGCTTTGCAGTGGGCCATGTCGCCATGGAGTCCAAACGAGAGCTATTCAAGATTGGATTTCAAGACGATGCTCCGTTCCCACTGCAGTACATAACTTTCTTCTTTTTCAACCGTTGAATCATTAAAAAACTGAAATTCCCTGAAAAATCGATCTTTTTTGTTTTCACGAAACTAAAAAAAAAAAATGCCAAATTTTAATAAAATAAATAAATCTGATATTTCTCAAAGCTGTTCCTGTCACGCTGTGTGCACATTTCAAGTTCGAAACGTGCACTGCTWGTAAGCTTACTACACTGAATTACGGGTTTTAAGGGGGCCAAACATTTAAGGGGACTCAATGAGAAAACTGCAGATGTTCGAAACATGATGTACAACCCCCAACACTTTAGTAACTACCAATGAATAATACAATAGAAATTTATATAGTGTGAAATGTCGAGAAATTAGTGAGGGGCAACCTAATTTCACTATTTAGTGTAGTTAAACCTCCCGATTGTCGGGAGGGCCAGGTTCCACTTGATCGTGAGGTGGGATCGACTTCCGAGAAAACCTAGTCTATAACCAAGTATTATCAAACCGTCGCAGAAAAACTTCGGTTTTGTTGGGATCGAGTTTGCAAAGCTTCTGAGTCTTGAGCCATGCGACTCTGGCGTGATCTGTAGCTTCAGTTTCTATTGATGTACACCAAAGATAGATATTTATATAGTGTGAAATGTCAATTAATCCAGCTCTTGTGGCTTGGCTGTTTTTATATGCCTCTTTTTAATGCGATGTTTTTTCCATTTGTTTAAAAGAAAAGAAAAAATCCATTAATTAGTATGGGTTCCTACTTCCTACTGGCCTACTCAGTGTACAGTGCATGTTGGCACAAATAGGCCACACTGCACACAAGTAGGATACTTCCCTTTTTGTGGCACATGCTGTCGGACATTGGACGAAACAGATTCTCAAGCTATTTCTCTGTTTGCAATATGATACCATATCAGTTTTCTCAGCAGCCTTAGTATAATCTTGTGACCTGAAATCGAGTGGAATCGTGTCATTGGCTGACATTTATAAAATTGTATCATGCTCTTATTGAGAGACTCGATCTTGTCAATCCTTTGATAGGGCAGGCGTGATAGTTGTTGGAATTTGAGTGATACTGGTTTAGAGCATTTTGCACCATACAAGTAGGTAGAGATAGTCGTCAAATGTGGATGAAAAGTGCTATTCACAATATTATCTTCACACATTCTTGTCGAGGAATGGCCCTTGCAGTCACTATTCATCCTAAGTCTAGTTGCTTTATCCTTTATTCTACTTGATGGGTGGTCTTTCAATTATTTATGGTTGTGGCTTGGGAGCAACGGTGAGGGACAAGGAAATTGAGGGCCCTTCAAAATTAGAAGGAAAATTTGAGCCTACCAAGTTAGGCGTGTAACAATGGCCATGATCTTGTGTTGTTGTAAGTTGCGCATTGAACTTGATCCTCTCTTGGCTTGGGCTCAGAGTGTGCACTGCCAAGTTTAGCTCAATAGACGGGAGTATCAGAGGGCTATTGAAAATGGAGGTGGTTAGTGCATGGGGTTTGAAAAGGTGAAGGTATGTGCTCTAACTGTCTCTAGTGACTTGCTRCCTTGYGGACAATRGACTAYGCGCAAAATGCACTCACTTGTATTYACAAATTRGCTTGTGAAAGTTGTCCAATTAGGTGAGTACTCATTGAACTAGTTTCGTCTTTTAAGCTATTGAAAGGGTTTTAAGAAACTTTCTAGTATGCCTCTAGAGTCTAGAGGGAAGGTTTTTGAAAGGTTGAGGGGTCAAGTTTGGCTTGGAGGCTTCAAATACATAAAGTTTCTTTTAAACTTTTCAAAATTACTTTCAAAGAACTTAGGCAATTACATAGATGAATGACATAACAAAGGTTGGTGAAAATTTATAAATCATTTTTTCTCTTTCATTAATAGTCTTATGAGTAGGATGCACTTTCAACAAATTCATGGTCAATGATTGGGAAGAGTCAAAAAGTGAATACTAATAAGTGGAAGTTTTGTTTCTAGCACTTTGCCACTCTTTATACATACTTAGTTGTTTTGGAAACCACTTAAGCATTTTAATCCTTAAAAGATGATATAAATATCAAAAAATAGGTCATATAATATTCTTTGAAAACTCTCAGTATAAAATGTGGTGGCAAATAACAACACAAAATATTGAAGTGCTACARTGACAAACAAAATTGAGTGTAGATTTGAAACTTTTTTCATTCAAACAACCATACCATAAGCATCAATGGGCAAAGTCCAAAAGATATGGAAGTTAATGGGGTACTTTTTAGCTTAGTGCTCAACACAAGAGTGCAATCACGACATTGTGAGGTGCAATGCTTTAAGGGAGAGTGTTAGAATCACTACAAAAAAACAAGAGTATATATGACTTGTCCACAATGACTGTAGTAGTCATTTCTTGTCCACAATGATTGCAAAACAGTCATTGTGTAGTCATTGTTAAGTTATAGTGATTGTTGACACTTTTTTTTTTTTTTGTAGCGAATAAAAACAAACCATATAGCAAAGATAGTAGTAAAGTAATCTAATCTTGTTTTAGTAACTTCAATTCTAGTGTCTAATATGTATGTGCTGTCTTTTGAGTGCATAGTGAGGCAATTAATCGACGGCAATTAGAAGGGAGGGGGGTAAAAGTATCTCACGCCTCTCATTTTTTTTGAGGGGGGATTGATTACATTTTCAAGAATGACAGGTTCGCATCTTTTCAATGGATAGTTAGTTAGTAGGGTTACTTCTAAATTACCCCCCATCAAACAGAGCATGGCAAACTGCCAGTTACATTGGAAAGTGTGCCTTAACGCTTGGTGTATTTTTACAGGATGAAGAAAGGAGAAGAGCAATCCTTCCCGAGTGAGAGTTCCGWGAGTCCGATTGTGACACAAATTTKCTTTCACTTCATTCCGAGCTGCGGAGTCACAGGCAATTGAGCGCCTGATCGACCTCGACCTCGATTCTTTTGCTCCACTTGCGCATTCACTTGATCCATTCGGCATCATGAGTACTAGTAGTGTAGCCATCTGCACCATCTGCCTTGCGGATGCAAATCCTACCTTCCAAGATTTGCAGTCCATCACCGCTTGCGGTCACGTCTACCACGAGCTCTGGTGTGTTTTCCCTACCAGCATTCTTTTTTTGACTCAATTTCTGCGTGTGAAGCGTCCGCAAGCTCTTCGCGCTGATCCTAAGCCCGTAATGAGAGTCATTCTTTAGAGGAAACTCAGGTTAAGACTCAATCCGTAGGTACTAATTAACATTCGCAGCCTGTTACCTTGCGGGTTCTGAGATGGCGGGAAATCGTGCACTTGAGGAGTTTTAGTGAATACATGTTTCAATTACTGCTGAACTTGCAATCGAAGGGTTAAGAAAAGCGATTCTGTTCTGTTAATTTTAAGGATTTCTTTTTTTGGAAATTTGAAGTTGCTTGAAATTTCACCTTCACTTGTCTGTCTTCTGCTTGCTGTCTCTCAGTTCTGTCGGAGGTTTAGGGTTTAGAGCGCCAAATCCTGAACTTCTTTAAGAATCGCATGATGACATAGGATGATTTTGTCTGCTGGGATTGTTTCTGCAGCTTGCAATCGTGGATGCAGGAATCTCCAGCAGGACGAGGTCATGCTTGCCCAGGGCGACGTCATGCTTGCCCTTTGTGCAAACAATCGTACACCATTCATGATGTTCATCGTCTCTATTTCCAGTTCGCAGAGAGTGATTCCACACAACCACAAATCTCACCATCCAAGAATCTGCAAACAGCTATGGAAGACCCTAAGCATGTGCGTGAGACTGTTAGCAACTGTATGATCTGCATCGCGAAACCACAATACTACAACAAGCGAATATGGAAATGCGTCTTTCCTTATTGTCTTGTAATGTTAAAATTCCATCTTCGATGGATGGTTTCGTGTTTCTTGGTTTTCGATTAATTCTTTTCCATCTTTTTGCAAATTGGAGAGGAAGCTTGATGCTGCCATGACATTCGTCTATGAGCAGTTTAAAGAGCTCGATTCTCAGGTTATGTTGAAAAGTAACGTAAAAATCTAGAACTTATTGAAGGTTTCACACACTAGGCATTGGTCAGTTTTCTGGGAACATGCAACGCTATTGTGAGCTGATTTTTTTATTCCCGAGTGTCTTATCACATTGTATTCACGCTCCAGAAAGATGGTCAATTTCGTTATATTGGCGCCATTCTGCCGCCAAAAATGGCATTCTTACCGCCAAAAATGGCCATATATGTGCCACTTTAATGGAATGTCTTGCAATTTCTAGCGTATTTCACGCCATTGTAATGGAATGGGCACCATTCTAATGAAATGGCCCGCCATTTTAAGTGAGTGGCGCCATTATAACGAAATTGACCATAAATCCAGAATGTTGACGGAAAATTGTGAAATCTTACGATCTCTACAGGTCGCAGTGAACTTGCGAAGGGCAGAGAAAGCGGAGGCAGCCACTGCGGTCGCAAGGAGCGAACTAGCTCGGTGTATACAGCATCTGACGAGCGTCCAGGAGGTACATGTTGACCACGTCTGGTCAAAGACCTCATTTAGTATTTAATCATGTGCCTTTTAATTTCCATGTAGATGGTGGATTTTGTTAAATTGGCGGTATTACGGTGAAATGGCACAACATTTCATTAAAATGGAGCAAAATCTGTTAGAAATTGGCATGACATTTCATTAAATTGGCACAGCATTTCATTAAAATGGCATAGAATACCACCATTTTTGGCGCAAAAATACCGCGAAGTTAACAAAATTCACCATGTAGCTAATCATTAGTAACTGCTTCAGTTCAAGGGTTGTCTCTGGCCGCTGAACTTGGTAGCAGGTCTAGGCTCAAGTGTCTAGGATTGTGCAGCACTTCATGTCGAAGCCATTTTGATAATTATGTTTTATTTGTACGAGGTTATTGATTAAACTACTCGACTTTTGATACGGACAGAATGCATTGAGAATATCGTAATTCTGCGTTTGATTACTTACATATGTTGTCAATCAACTTCAGTAACTCATGCATGATTGTGTTGTCATTCTTCCCAGGAGCTAAAGCGATCCTTGCAAGTGACACAAAGCAACGGAATTGAGCCTGTAACCTACCACAGATCTGGAAATTTGAGAGCTGGCTCATCATCACCATTCACGTTTCTCAGCTCTAACCCCATGAACTCTGAAAATAGAAGCCATCCCATTGTGCCAGTGACATACTTGGGAGAAAAAGTGAGCCTTCCGGACCACGTACAATCATAAGCCAGTTATGTATCTTTCACACAAAGACGACACAACGGCTATGTCTTGGTCTCCAGGCCTGCTTCAAGGTGAAGTTGGTCTAAGTAGGACACTTCATTTTCACAAAGTGAAGAAACATATTGCTTATCTGAAGATGATAAGAGAAAATCCCAGCATCTCTTTCTGACTTGCAGCTTTCTTCACCTGCGAGTTTTTTTTGAGGATTTCCACACTTAGTTAAACAGAGGGACCTTCAAACTAGATTGATCTCTCGCAAATACAAAGCAATCCCTGAGAGAATGGTAGGTAGGTGAATCAGCTGCTAATAAGGTCAGTGTAACATCCCCTAATAGTAGTTCTGTACACCTGCTTCAAACGTCATAAAAAAACCAGGAGTACAACACGTCACACCTAGTTCACACACGTCATGAAATCACGAGTGAAGGCCTATAAGAAAGTTGGATTTTTAAATGCGGACCAGATTGGATAATAACCTCAACACATCATCCCAGTAATGGTATTAGCAACCAAGAATACCCTCCAAAATATATAAGTGGATGCCATCCACCTAAACTACCATCTGGAAGCATGATGGTCCTCATATATGAACAGGGAAAAAAATTCCTACATGGTTTTTTTAGTGCAATGCGAGCGCAATCTTCTCTAGCAAAATACATTTGTTTTTAATAATTTTTAAATTTTTTTTTGAATTATTAAAAATGGAAAGGTCCACATACCCTTTTTTGCTATTTTTTGCTCCCAGTGGCTTCTGTAGTATTCCATAGCACTCTATAGTACTACATAGTATTTTATAGTACTAAATCAACGGCATAGATCTACAAGCGCCCAAAATCAACGGTGTACATTGATAGGCGCGCCACTGATACATAGTTCCAGTAGTATGACTAAGTACTACTAGTCGTGTGGCCAAAAACTATGTTTTTGAGACAAAAACGTGAAGTGTTTCTTGCAATCGCCCCATAGAAGAGTAATTGAGAGCTCTTATTCTTTACCTATTATTGACAGAATGACCATACTATGTTATTGTCATTTCTCTGCAAACTAGGATTGGATTCATCATCCATAATTCCATATTGTTGATTTATCATGAATCATATCTATTATTCATGACTAAACAGTGAAATTATTAAACACTGAACAATGAAATTAGGATGCCCTTCACTAATTTCTCTCCATTGGACACTATATAAATATTTACTATTATTGTAAAAGAATGCACTTCTTACGAAATCAATTAGGTTATGTTGTACTTATGACTCATGTATACAAATGGAAATATTTGTAGAAATATTTGTTGACTTTGATGAAACTTGAAATGAAGGTACATGTGGTAGTTTCAGACATTGAGTAATTTTTTCAAATTTTTAAACATTAGTTTATTATTTTTAATCTGCCCCCGATTGGGTGTCTACCTTGGCCATTGGGGGGGGGGGGAGGTAGTCCTATTTTTGACCCAAAAAATATGAATTAGAAGCCACAAAGTAGACATGTTGGAGGTCTATTAATATTGAAAGGACTCATGATGATTTTTTATGAAAATAGCAATATGTCGATTGCACATATGGGGTCAAAGTGACCTTCTTTTGCACAAACGCAAGAAGAGCACCTCAATTGCCCAACTCACAATTGATGGACAGGTAATCACGGGTCAGGCGGAGAAGGCAGCAGTCATCAAAGAATACTAAAGGCCATATTTGTTATATTGAGACTTTTCGCAGTCTCATTATTATCCTTGACTCAAGGATAAATCGCTTTATCTCTTCACTAGTATTTTTTTATAAATAGGTAATAACATCAAATTTTAGAATTTCATTATAGGATCATTATTTGAGTATTATTTATTTTTTATTTCAGTTACAATTTTTTTAAATGAATTTCTCAATAATTAGCATTTTGTCTCAAAATCTGCAAAAAGTTTCAATATAACAAATATGGCCTTACTACAAAATGACTCTACTCGGAAGACCGGGAGACGATGGATGTCAAGCAGGCCAGGGAGAAGGTACTGAGCAGCGTATTGAGGGACGTTATAGAGCGGCAGAGGCTAGAATTGAGCGGTAAAATCTTGGTTTAGCAGTTGCGGGCAGCAATACGGGAACTCACTTCAAAGAATGCCTCCAGGGCAGACGGTATCCCAACTGACTTCTATAAGCGCTGCGGAGAGGAGGTAGAAGGCGAGGTACTATTGGCAGTTAGGGAGGTAATGAACATAGGTGAGCTCTCCAGGACACATAATTACGGATTAATCACTCTGCTCCCCAAAAGAGGAGACGCAATGGCACCGGCAAATTTCAGGCCAATTACTTTGCTTTCGTCGTTTTATAAAATTGTGGCAAAAATAATGTCCATGACGCTACAAATCGTCCTCCCAACAATCATATGGCCCAATCAGATCGGTTTTGTGAGGGGTTGGTGTATATTAATAGACAAAAAAAATTTGGCACAGAAGTCACTTCATTACGCGGAGGAATTGGGGTAGGATCTTATACTGTTATTACTGGATTTTGAAAAAGCTTATGATAGAATATCCTGGCCCTTCATGAGAAGTATACTAGAAAAAAGGGGTTCCCCGCAGACTACATAAAAGGAATTATGGCACTTTACGCTAATTCCTCGTTTCTAGTCTTAGTTAATGGGGAGATAGGGGACCATTTTGACTTAGCCAGATCGGTAAGGCAGGGTTGTCCCCTGGCTCCCTTCCTGTTTATAGTAGTGTTCAATGCCTTAGGTTTCATACTTGAAGATCCAAAGTATGGAATAAAGGGATTTTGGTTATCCAATGGAAAACAGTTACTGAAGCTGCATTCGCAGAAGACGCATCGCTCTACCTATAGGGTTCAGTTCAGAACCTCAGTAAGGTAGTAGCAGTGCTGGACCGGTTTTGCAGGGCTTCAGGTTCAAAAATTAATTAGGACAAAACGAGAGCCATTTAGGCGTCCCGGTCTGTAAGGGAGTTCATTTGGGGGGAGGAAATGGGGCTGGTCTGGGTGCAGGACGGTGAAGGAGTCAAGTACTTGGGTCCACTGATTGGAACCCACCTGCCCAAGAATGCCAACACAGCACCCCTGGTGCAGCTAATTAAAAGCAAACTTCGAAGCAGGGCAGCAAAGACGGTCTTACAAGCTGGAAGGGTACTAATTTGTAATCAGGTTCTGCTAGCTACCTGCTGGTACGTCGCAGCATGCTGTGGACTGTCACAGAAAACCTGTGATATCCTATGCAGCTTAATTGCAAATTATCTATGGACCGGGAAAGGAGAGGATAGAACAGCAGCGAGAGTACGTTGGTGTACGTTCATTAGAGCAGAGGAGGAGGGAGGACTGGGACTGATTGACCCCTTTCTGCAAATACATGCCCTACTTGCAAAATTGGTGGTTAGAACTTAGAAGTATGGCACCAGGAGCAGAACCATGGAAAGCACTGATGCGAAATAAGATAGGCCAAGTAGTAGCGTTGGGGGATGCCAAATGGCATAAATCACCCTCTTGGTTGCTATTAAGTAAGGAGGTGAAAAGGAACAATTTCTCCCCATTAGTAGCAGCATGTATCAAAGCTTTCATTTCAGTTAGAGGAAACCTTATACAAAAGGAACCGGAGATAATGAGTGAGTTCCTTAGACAGCCGCTGTTTGGTAATCCCATGATCCAGGAGGCAGAAAACACCCCCCTTGGAAATGGGCCGAACCAAGGGTTACACCTTTAGGCCAGAGGGGATTACAAACTATACAAGACATTTGGGATGACAGGAGGAAGGACCGGCTCAAGGCTAAGGAAATCCAGGAGAAGCTCCCTTGTAGTGGAGCAGTCACGGAGTAAAGGAGGGCCAAGAGAAGCATGGTAATTAAACACATCACATGGGCACCCACGAGTCTTCCGGATAGGCATCGGAAGGCTTGGATGCAATGGGAGTAGGACAAGAAGATATATTTCTTTAGGAATGAGGCGCAAGGAGTGAGTGAGGTGTGGAGATACGAGAAGAAGGATGGAAGTGAAATGATGATCGAGGAAGGAAGAGAGAAGATAGCTCCGACATGGCATTTTCAAGCAGTGAGGGTGGTGTGTTGGGACGCCAGCAGGCGCTCGTTTTATGACTGTAACCCCACGAATCCTCCCCAGTCACCAAACACGGTTTAGCACTTCCGTAACGAGTCGCTGAAACACTTGCAGTGGGACCCAGGGGAATGGTCTTGGGCAAAAGTAGGTAGGATGGGGAACACACCCTTTTTTGGGTACGAAGTAAAAAGGGGCTACAGGGTAGGCCTACACAAAGCAAAAGAGATCTCAATTGGAAAGCAGGAATTAATTAATAGGGGCTTTACAAGCACCAGGCAGACCTTTACGTTCAAGCTCATATGGCATTTGGGGCGTCCGTGGAAGCAGGCAATGCTCCTTTGGCAGATTCTAAATAGGGGTATAGTGATAGGTGAATGGCTCTCGTGGAGATTGAGAACGACGGAAGTTAATTGCCCAAGTTGCGGGCATCAGATGGAGACTGTACAACACTTGTTCTGGGAATGTAAATTTGCCAGCAAGTTGTGGCAGAAATTTAATGGATTTAGTGTTGTCTACAACGTTCCCCACATTAGGAACTTCTAGGAATGTGTGTTAGGAAGAATTAGCATTAGAGGAGAGCCACAGTTGCGGAAATATGTCTATGATTTTCAGCCTTGGGATCTTTTCAGATCCTTAATTATATGGCATATTTGGGTTGAGAGATGTAATGGAAAATATGGCATCCGGGACTTCTGCACAAAGAGAGTCATGAAGGCGGCCTGGGTGTCGACTGTACATATTGGGATGGCAATTAGAATGGACTTTAAGACTAGAATTAAGAACAAGGAAAACTGTGAAATGGTTATGAATGACTTTAAACGCTTGTGGTCCCCGGTCTTCGGGCACCCAAGACTGAATCTCTGGCAGTTTGGTGTGCCGGCGTCTTTACTGTAATTGTTTGCTTTGTGGTTAATCTGAGGGGTTTAGCGCCCCGCTCTGTCACATGCGTAATTCACAGCAAAGTCACTAATCTCCTATAATTCTAGCCGTTTCTATATAGCTATGGTATTGGGGGTAGTTTTTAGATACCTAAGATGTTCTGCAACTTTTCAAAAATTTATGTATTGAGTGGCTTTGTAAAAACTCCACTTCTTGTTCATACGTCAAAATTTATGATGGAAGAGTGGTGGAAGGAATATATGAATGACCAGGAGGTATTAGAGAACTTGATGATTGAAAGAATCAAATTGCAACAACTTGTGTGGTTTCAACAAGAGGTTGAACGAAGAAAAGCAACCTGGTGGTTGAAAACTAAGAAAGAAAGGCAATTTAGATTGAGACTGGAAGTAGGGTTGGAACCAACTAGTTGAAAATTATTTTGTAGCAAGTGTAAAAAATGAGCTCTAGGCTATGGATTTGGAGGAGTAAACATCTAGTCAATCCCCACCTTGTTGAGTACTTCTAGCTCTATTTCCATTTTTAAAAACTCTTGATTTGTAGGTAAGAGAGTGCTCCAAATCCTTGAGCAAAAATGAGTGCACAAAGGAGACTTTAGATTCACTACACTTAGAAAGAAATTGCAAGTTTGCAACATCATTTGGTTGCATTAATCAAATGCTAAACCTTGGATTTCAATTAGAAAGATTATCAAAAGCAAGGATGGAAAACAAGGCATCTACAAATAAAGCTATATTCTATAGGAGATAACTAGTGCTTATGGGTGTAGCCAATAATATTATGTTGCAACTAGCATAGTTTCATTGTTCCTCTCAATGCTTGTGTTAGGCAAAAGTATTTGTATGGCCTTGTAATATTGGCTTATGAACTAAAGAGATTTCATGATTAGTTGAGGGATCTTTAGTTTTTTTTGTTAAACCCTAGATTTCAATCAAAAAAGAAATGAAAAGTGAGAAAAGAAAACTAAGCATTAGATATGCATGTCGACAAACAAAACTAAAGACTAGAGGAGATAGCTACTACTTACCAATGTAGCCAATAATCCTATACTGCCCTTGACAGTCCCATCGCTCCGCTTGTATTATTGCTCATACTACGCATGAGTCTTTGCATAAGCCTTCAAATACTTGACCAATTGATTTGCAATGGATTTAAGTTGAGAGATCCTAAAATTTTTGGTAAATATCAGAAAATAAATTACCAACATGCCTCTAGACGGCTTGGGGGTTAACCTCTCAATGCCGAAGGCACCAAATTTTGGTGTCCACAATTATTTGAAGTTAAGTAAAACCTTACCGAGTAGATATTTTTAGTAGTTTATATTTTCAAAGAGTTTTTTTTGAAGTCTAGTTTTAGCATCAAAAATAAAATTCTATGAAATTGATTGATTATGATTTTTGTATTCAAGATTTTTTGCAAGGGTGTCCATTGTAATCTCGACTTTCCGTATTGTTGAGGGCTCTTGAAAATGAGTCTCAAATACACTAGATCTTGGAAAAAAATCACATTAAAAAGTCATTTAAAAAATTTATAGAGTAGATTTTGAAAAGCCATAAATTGATTTGGGTCATGCATGTTAAGCCATGCAACCTCATATTTTTTTGGTGACCAACTTTTTTAGATTTGACATGTGAAAAGAGGATTGAAAGACTTTATATCAATTTTGCATTTTTAACAGCCTCATGGTCAAACATTAAAATCCTTCATTTCGTAAGTGATATTATTGTGTGTTCTTTCCTTATCTCTAACATGTCTAGTTTGAATTTGTACAATTACAATACAAAAATACTTGATACAACTTATCAAAATGTTGTCTTGTCTTTTTGTTCAATTTCAAGCAAAATTCCTAGAAGCTCAAAAAAGGCCTTCCGCATTTAAGGGTTGATTGAATTTGTCTATCAACATCAGGTAGTGCCCAAAATTCAGTTGACTGTGGGTGTGGTGCTGATGTTGGATGTCAATCACGGAACTACGAAAGCAAAGGAATTTCATGTCATTGTCCTGTGGTACAGACTACAACAAGAAGTTTCTAAATGGTTTAAGGTCTGACTTTATGTGAAGTAACTTATTATCTTGGCTACCAAATTTTGCCGACTACGCCAGTATCGTCTGTGAGCACCGGTCTTCAAGAACCAAACCCAAGGACACTTTGAAAACAATGCAGAGGCCCTAATAAATCAAGTACAGTTCAAGCGCCACTACAAAACTCAAAGACAAAAGGGCGATTTGTGATACTACAATGCAGCATTCGAGAGAGACGCTGACAAGCTTCCCATTGTCAAACATTCTTGCACTCGTCGTCGCCCAAGCTTACCGATAGAAACCACACCTTAACAAGAGAGAACGTCCAGTGGAAGCGCCTATGACCATCACAAGCTTCAAAACATTAGTTAATTTGTACAGTTCGTCATCCAGCATTTCTCTTATGTTGGCCACGGCTCTCTGTGGAAGGATAAAAGGAAGATAATTTGTGTCAAAAGGAATTTTGGTACAAGATGGTGGCTCACTATCCGTAGTCACTGTCACAAGGCGGCGACTGGTCTCAAGCAACCAGTGCAGTTAAGCATACCTTCCAACTGTGATGCTAATTTTGAATGTTCAAAAAAATCCTAAATCTCAACCCTATAACATACAAGCATGACGGCATCCCACCGGAAGCCCCTTATTATTCAACCTCACACCTGCCCCTCCAAGCAGCGAGCTTCTTCCCCCCCTTGGTTTGGGGCAAAATAGTTTGTGGCAGTCTGCATCAGGACACGMAGGCGGAGGTTACCTTCAATGTACAAAAAGGGCAACCCGTTCATCATAATCACAAATTGCCAACTGGGACAATGGCCCCTTTCCATGCATGCGGCTGCTGCTTTCACATCAGGTTCAAYGCGGACAAGTCGTCCATGGGAACGTCCAATCCCATATTCAGGAAATCGTCGGTGTGCTGCATCGGGTCGTCCACGTCGAAGTCCAGCCAAGACCCCATGTCCGCTTGGGCCATGCTCATGTCTTCCATGCCCGGCAGAGAGAAGGTGTCGAAAGCGCCCTCAACTCCCCCCTGCGGTTCCGGCAACCCCGGTAAACCGGGCATCGCTGCTTGTGAGACCCTCGTGAGACCAGAATGTCGTTCAGCTGCGACATTGGCTTGGATCGAAGCCCTGCCCCCCTTGCCCGCTGGGTGGCTGTCTGCGGCCTTGGGCACCGTGCCCTGCATGGACTTCAACAACGACCCAGTCTTTTGCCTGGGCTTCGTTTTGTTCTTCCGCTCCCCTTTGGCATTCCCTTGACCCGACCTTGCTGGCGCACTTCCGACCTTCTCCTTCCCGTCCCTGTCACGTTCACTTCGCTTGCCTTTGACTCCACCAAAGCCGTTCGAGTTCGAGCTCAACGTGTTCACATCGCGAGTGCTCGTGTACCCAGACACATCTTCCAGGAAGATCTCGCGCTCTTCAGCTCGTTCCCTGGCCTCTTCCTTGAGATAAGAGAAGTCTATGGATCCTGTACAATCTGAATTCATCCTTTCGGAATTTCGTTCAAGACCACCCTCCTTCGCCGCATTCAAGGCAGCAACAGGAATAGACTCTACTACACTGGGAGGAACGCAAAATAGTTTATCTCGCAAAGCAGGGTCAGTTATACAACTGTGACCAGACTCAAAATCTCGAACCCTCGACAAAACCCGTTTCGCAAAGTCAAGAGCAGCGGCCCTYGCTGCCTTGCCAGCCGCTCCCTTCGTAAATCGACCACCCTGCAGCCAAATGAGGAATCCATAGATCAATTCAATATTTCCGGGAATTTCGTTTCACAACGACCCTAAGGTTTGACATGTTACCAAACGGTTGTTACGACACTGAATTTACAGGATGGAAAGATGAGAGGATTGGCTCCACTTCAGATAGACAAATTAGTATTTCAGAAGCGAGTACATCGGATATCACTGAGATCAAAGCCTGCATACAAAGCCCTCACGTGTTTTTCACAAGTGCAGCATTGTCAAATACCGTTTTCTTTTTATACGCCAACTCCACAAATTTGTCCATTGCAAGTTTCTCGCGTGCCCTGCAGTCCACATTTCAAATGAGAGAAGATTATTAAATTTGCTGTTCGAATATGACTTGTCAGAAAGAGATGCTTTTGAACCAAGACAAAACGGGAAGTAAAGCTGAGACATTAGAGATCTGAAAACATCAGACATAAGACCGGAGCACATGAGATCTGGACAACTACATAAAATATTGATGGAGAAAAATAAGCCATACCTTTCCTCAGTCTCACGTCTCTCTAAAACAGCACTTTGAAGCTTGCACAATCGCTCCTTATTGATCGAGACCTGCCAGTGAAACACCAATCACTAACAGGAACCATGAACCAGTAATTTGCATCACAATTCACCTTTCGTTCCTGAATGACATAATTCAGCGCGGACTCCTACCTTATTAGTAAGATCGTTTTGCAATCTACTCAGCTCTTCGCCGATTTCATCCTCGTCCAGCTCATTGAGGTTCCGCTAATAGCATTCAGAGCACTAGAAAAGTTAGATTCCACTCATAACTTTTAATAGCGTAAGGTGAAAGTGAACCACATATGAAAGCAAGAATCCCAAAGATAAAAAAACAAGAATAGATGGTTGAAATACGTAGATTGCGAATCATACAATGACACACCGACTTCCGATCTCTACTTCAATCATAAATAGATCACTTACCGGTTGCACAGGTAGCAGTCCAATGCTGCTTAATTCCAGCTGTAACCTATCATCTAAGCTCATCTTTTGGTATTGCTCTTCCCAATCCAACGAACTGATCCCAATCTGGCTGACAGATCCTGGTTGATCATTCGTAATACACTCTTCTACGCCATTAACCCAATTCACTCTACCTAATTGATGGAAACTTTTATCCGCAATAATAACATCTGCCAAATCCACCCCAATATGAAATAAGTCGTCACCACTAAAATCATTATGATCTCAAAAAGGATGGTACAGTCTGTCGAATATACTTTMATSAAGACATATTGATTCAATTACAGCAGTCACAGGACCCGGAAGTTGTAAGTTTGTATTATAATCAAACTGTATAGATACGTTTAAAACTGTTAAAAATACCCAAGCACACAACCTCACGCATCTGTAATGCCCATATTATCACAGAATGTAAAAGAATCTTAAACTGAAAACAAACCTTGATTGTCGCTCCAGAGAGGATTCCCTTGATCACCAGAAATAGGAGAGCATTCGCTGTAACCTCCATTATCTACGTCCGATTCGCCTTCCGCATCTCTCCTATCATAGTCAATCTCACTATGGCTACTCGGAGGCAGCGGAGAATCTGAGTCTCGGTCTACACAGGTTTCATCAGATACTACCTGACTATCATTGCCCACCCTTTCGCTGATGAGGGCAGATAGCAGCAGTTGTGACAGTGGGAAAACTTCATCGCGCCGTCCACTCCTTCCTCTCATGAAATGTAGCTCCATTTCAGTTTGCTCTCGCAAGTTTTTCAAGCTCTTGCCTTCATCTTTTTCTGTAACTGTCCAATCAAGACTCGTAGATTTGACAGCTGTATCCAAAGGATAGTGTATAGCTGTATTGCTATCACCCGCCCCAGCCATCTACAGGCGCAACAATGACGATCGTTTAATATGCTGAACATATCAGCTGACCACACCTAACAACAATGTTGACGCAGGTAACAAATAGTCACACTGAACGAAGTCAAAGCTATCAGCCCCAATTCATAAACCTCCGCTACTTGCGGCCAAAAGATTTGGAATACTACAAACTGCAGCAAAGACTGCATGAACATTTTGCTTCGGTAAAGCATGGAAAAGTAGAAAAACTGCAACATGGATGTGCAGAGGAATATRAATTTACGTCTTTGTGCAGAAAAGAAAGCTCATCTGAAGTCACATGAGCGAAATATGCTTCGACTTGTCTCCAATAAGAACTGGAGCAGGCAGCAGCTGCACAAAAGCATATCCGGGAACATGAGTCTAAATTGAATATAGTAGATAGAGTATAGCAAAAACACTACTACATACTCCCAGAAGTCATACCACTAAAGTCGACCGCTTGCTGAACTGCCTCCGACAAATGTTGACGGTCGTCATTTTCCTCTCCTGAACATCCCAAACTGAACTCAGAACAGAATAAACTGGACATTTGCATTTGCCGGAGCAATGACGAAAATTCTGAACATAATCATCAAGCCAGCACGGAACTCACTCCAGCACAACCCTGAAAGCACAATAAAAGAGTTTCACACCCATACCTGACAACACAGAAACACTATTGCCCAATAAACGCCTCGGTCTGCCCACAGATTTGCGATCACTGACGACTTTCTTAGTTACTGGGCGTCCAGGTCTGCACACATACCAGGATGGGCTATAATGTTTTGTCTCCTTAACCTCATGCAAGTCACTTCAGAACCACGAGCAACACTCTACCAATCACAGCAGAATATGACTCCTGCCACAATTCCCATACAAAAATTCTAATGCTGCGATCTGTGAACAACCCAAAAAMTGGATCACTCGGAAAAAAGAGAAAYGTAACAGCATCAGGGGGAGCTCTTGAATTCTACAAAAACACTCATTACGCATCCTAGAAGAATACTCACAACCTACACCGTCCTCTACACCTAGTACAAAACCACCTCCTTTCACCCAAACCTCGACCAGGCATCCACAACAGTCAGCAACCTACCCTGCGGGTTTTGACTCCACCGTCGCCCTGGCACTCCTTGTGGGCTTTGAAATCACTGSCGACGCTACTATCTTCCCAGATGGCGAGCTCACCGCCACCACCCGTGGTGTCACAGACCCTCTCCCTGTCCGCCCTTGTCGTCTCACCCCGTCTCCACCTCCACTTTCCTCCTGTGCTAAAACCATCTCTTTCCTTGTTGGCACTACCACAGTCCCCAACTTCTGAATCATACCCGACATTTTATGCTTCCCCACCACAACCTCATTTTTAAAGCTTCTATGGAGTCTTTCCTTGTGGCCCTCCTCCATGCAGTCGTCACTCTCAACAGGCCCCACCGAAATAAACAATCGCTCAGTCTGAGCCTTGCTTGGAGGAACACCATGCCCGCCAGACAATCGCTTTGACAGATTAGAACCCCCACTTGTAACTGGAGGGTTCAATCTCGCACTAGCAGTCACGGCTGACGCAGTTCCGTCCAGCAAGGGCGGTTCTCCTCCACCAGTCCCGTTTSCCTCTTCCTTCGCTGGAACGAAGGTACCCACCGGGGGAATCGGATTCACTCGCCTTGCACGTGCCATTTTCTGATGTCGAGAGCTACCCCAAGAGGCAACAGGCGGGGATGATGAGCGAGAGGAAGCTGGCCTCTTCTTATTCACGGGCCCAGAAGACACCTGCGGCTTCGGTGGAGTGATCACTGATGGCTTCTCGCGAACCTCCGTAAACGATGAAGAATGACTCATATGGCCCGTCTGATTCCCGCCTGCAACCGAATTCGATCGCGGTGCTCTTGCACCCTTGGCCTTTGGTGTGATTCCTGGGCTTACTTGACGCCCTTCAACTCGAGAAATCGGTCTGCAAGAAGACGATCAAACTTTATTCAAACTAAATAGACAAGACACTCGCTCAAACTTGTTATCTTTATTCAAACTAACTAGACAAGACAAGAGTACAACAGACAAGAGTCCAGCACTCAAAATCAATTGCACGGATGTCGCCGCAAATGTCACCCGCTGCGAAAACACGTACTTGGCTCCAGGCTTGCCGTTCAAACGCTCACGCTCTGTCATATCAACCCGCTCCAACTTTCCCACGGCGTATGATGCACCCTCAAGCTCASTTCTRCTGCTACCTCGTATGCTTGACCCATTAACCTGCACAGAAGATCCCCCCTTCTGCACAGATGTTGTGCCATGCACAAAACCAGACCTGCGAGATTGCATACCAACAGCACATCCATATCATCAATACGACAACACACGAGTTCGAATTCACAGAACATTACCACTCCGCTCATGTCCAGAGACAGCCCCAGAAGATGGAAGTCCAAAGTATTTCATGCCAGACCAAACAGCAACAACAATACATCTGATTCAAACACCATCTCAAGTTTTGCGAACACAAGCGATCGAAAATAGCCCAATAAACAGCTTCATCAACACAGCACATACAATTATGACATGCATGCAGGATACCCACACACCTGAAACCATGGCCTTCGCTAGGACGCGATCGACTATCACCACCGGCTCGGTGACTTTGAGCATTACCCTTTTGCTCCCGATCCCGATCCCGATCCCCGCAACCGTTCACACTACCCATCCCGAAAGCCTCTGGCTTTAAGGTGGCTGACCGTCGTCCTTTCATCTTGGCTTTCTCCCATCCTTCACTACCTATTACAGGAGTTTTCTCCGTCAAGTCCACTGGAGAGCTCAGGATGCCACTTGGCCTGGTAGTGTCACGTTCTCTTTCTTGCAYCCCAGAAGATCGCTGCACAATCCAATTGATTGCCCTACCCTCGGGCTGGGAAATAAACCCAGAAGACGTTATGAGGCACTGTCAAATATAGACGCGCCATCCACCCCAACACTTGAAAAAACTCTCGAACATCAGATCAAATCCAAGCACTAATCAAATGCAGAATCTGTCATAGGTACATCTAACCGTACAACCCAGAGCTGAATTAAACGAGTGCTCCAACAATACAAGCAGTCAGCATTCCCATCGTAAACAGCGTAGACCCTAGACCCCTTCTACAACTGCACAACTAAAGAGCAGTGCCATAAAAAATTCCAAACACAAATGATGCTTCTTATAAACACATAGAGAATTCCGGAATACGAGGATGTATAAGTTCTTCCATCAYACTTCATCCAACCTGCGCGTGCACCCAAACAAACATGCACCGGAAATMTACGGAAAAGACAATTCAAAAGCACAAAAACCATGCTTTCATCATACCCGTGCATCGGCCAACGAAGTCCGCATCCGCTTATTGATRATCCCGCTCTTGATCTTCTCGCCTCCCTTCGAAGCCTCGCCACTGCTGGGAACACTACGACTGCCACCTTTCGCCGCCGCCTGCCCGGACGACGCGGCACTCCTCGGACCGGGTCCCGGCTGGGAAACCCGATCATGCGCCCCCGAATCGGTTTTGTTGCGTTTTCTCGACTGCTGGAATCGGTCCAGCTTTATAACCGCCTCTGATAAGTGCCGGTGACGTTCCCTGTCAATGCACATTCCCACAAAACTTTCACATACGGGTCGCCCACACAACACTACTAGTACTGCTTCCACAGCTTAGCGATTCACAATGCTAGCTTGCAAAAACACAAAACCTCCCCTGCTGCTATCACAATAGGTACTATTCCGCCTGCCACAATCACCACACCACACCCTATTAATCATCCGCAGACTTCAACCACGCTCGCTCTCTCGCTCCTCTTCGCCCGCTGGCTCGAGACCCACATGACATGACATGACCCCAGTCGGCAATGACTTGGATACGTACCAGGCTCTGTGCACGTTGTCCGACAGTATACTCCTCACCCGCTTAATCTCCTCTGGACTGGAGTTCTCCAGCGCCTTCGGCTGCAGACTCGGGTCATCGCTCTGTTGACCGGTCGCGGCATTCATGGCCCTCCGCAGCTCCACTTGCCGATTGGACTTAGCGTCTATCAAGGTGATGGGATCCAGAAACAGAACGCTGGTCAGAGGCGGAAGATCGCCGTGGGAGCTCGAGGGCCCGCCCAACGCAGACCCGCGGCCAGGCTCGTGACTCTCRCGGAAACTATGAGACTTATCTACACTGGCACCCGGGGTACGATGCAGAGGGCCTCCACCACTATGCAGACCCTCATCAGGGTTGCTCAAATTCGACGCGTCCAGCCTCTGCATGGATGCTGCCATTGTTGCAGCTAGGGCACCACGGCGGTGCCACCACCAACCGCACTACCACATCGCCTTCACTTCGATCCTCGATACCTCCTCATATGCTCCCAGAACCGATGCTGCAGCCCCATCGTCCAATACACCCCCTACGAATACGGACATGCAAGGAAGACGACGAAGCCCCGCTGGCTTCAACCACATCATTGCCTCCCATCTAGGGGGTGCAGAAGAACCATTCCCAGCTGCCTCCCATCCTCCACACCCGAATTATATAAAGCAGAGTACCTGCGCATACATCACACCAGATTAGGCCACCTGCAAGCGGGGGCGGGCTAGGAACATCACCCAGGACCGATTCACCRTGCTGACCTCTGGGTTCAAAATGTGGATTGGTGCCATCCGACACATTAAGCTCAAATCGATAGATCCATGGGAACGTGTTTGTAAGGTGGTCATGTCATCCCTCACACTTCCGAGCATATGAGCTTCCGAGCTCTCACGATGCAGACGTCCGGGTTCAAAATGTGGATGTTGCTGTTTCAAGTTGTTTCAAGCAGCGGGCATCGTTTACGTACAATCCATGTAAACAATCGTTATGTCGCGAGGTCAGGATTGAACATCTCGGTTAACTTTTCCGTATCTCGTTCGAGGCCTCTACAAATAATGTGGACAACGAGGCACTACAACAGCAGGATTGAAAAGATAAGAAGGTGCACAATAACAAGTAGCCCAGGCAGCAGGGCATCTACGCCTCCAATTTTTGTCATGCCGAAACCACGAGGTAAGACTCATACCGGCAAAGATAMGCTTGTAACAATGTAAGCTTGCAATCATCATGGCCTGCTAATCAAAGTGCAGAGGCGATCTCGGGAGGCTTTCGCACRTTCTTAACTGAGTGACAGAGTTGCCTCCCATAAGCATGCGTATCTACTGCAGTTAGCCTCGGTTGCAGAATCTCAACCCGAATTTGATCAGTCAAGCAAATCCATCCCAAACTCATGCACTTCCACAACAATTTGGCCCATGGGAGCTAAGATCGAATGTAAGGCAGGTCAATATCCCCGACCCCTACAGCATCAGGAAAGAGAAATTCGACACAATAGCCCCCACAAACCCTCGAACCAGGAATCGGATCCACAAAATCTGCGAATTGCGTAGATAGGGGAAATTTGAGGACGTACCGGTCCAAAGAACGAGCAGAGGCACGGCATTACAGGGGTTGAGCTAGGGTTTGGTGGCTGAACTTCATGGAATGCTCCATTCTTCACCAAGACGTGCTCCCCTTCCAAATCCTCATCCCTGTTCCAATTCAAGGTTGCTCGTCGTCCATAACCAAACCCTGGGTCCATCTAAACGCTGACGAGTCATTCCTCCATCTGCAACCGTCTCATTCTTGCTCTGCTTTTCGGGATGTCGACTCAGGAAACACGTCTAAGCCAATTGCAATGTGAGGGATGCGCTGGACGACACCCAATACCAATACTTCCGGAATACAAAACCAAATACGGGAGATAGCGCTAATCATCCCACGGCTCCGTCCAGGGAGGACTCACAGTCGGACGGACGGACGGACAGACAGACAGACTCACTGCCTGCCTGCCGCAAAAGGACCCGGGCAGGCCACGAGCACATCCAGAATGCCAAGCCAACCCAGATCAAGCTGCGCCCCTGGAAACGACGAAGACGACTTCTCCTACCGACCGAGGCCCCCCCGGCGACATGGCTGGTGCTCTGCTGCGATGGCGAAGGAAGAAGGAGAGCATGCCCAGGTGATCAATGAGCCCCATGGACGATCATGTCCCAGCAAGCAGCTGCCATCGCAGCGAAACGTGCACGGAAATCAGCTGACATCAGGTCACCAGAAGCGAAGCGAAGCGGGCGAGCGGGCGAGAGACGAAATCGAAACGCTAGCCCAGGAGCCTAGCGCGCAATCGGTCGCGGAGGGACAAGCTCTGTGCAATTGGGCGGGGCAGGGATCGGGGATGTCATCGCTAGGGTTGCAGCGCCATGCCATCACAGCGCCATCGCCATGATCCTCCGCTCTGGCTCGCGCTCCCTCGACAGACTCATACACTGTTGCTGTTCTTCTGCTTCAGTTCCTCTTCTTCACCTTAGTGGTGCTGCTGGAACTTAACCTTAACTTACTTAGCAGTAACTCAGGGGGGCAATTCGAACTTACTGAAACTCGATTCATGGGCAAATAACTTTAGTTCCAAGACAAGAAAGCTTGGGGCACCCCTTTACATAATTACTTATAAATCAAGAGGATTTGGGATATTATAGGAGTATATTTATTTATTTATTTATTTATTTCTAATTACCTTATTTGGTGCATGGTATGATGAATTGGGGGGACAAAGGTATAGTTTTCAAGGAAGGAACAATTTCTAAGTCATTTTCTTTTTATTGGTAAACTTCTTCTTGGGCTTGTTTTGGTGTTGAAAATTAGTATTTATTATGAGGAGTCCTGAGCATTTGATTTTGATACAAAAACAATTTTAGTGAAGCATGCATTTAGGAGATGAGATTTTAGGTACAGAATAAGTAAAGATTGTAGTACAARTTGYAAGCTAAGACAAGGACTTCTTTACATAGTATTTTTGTGGCTTGATGGTTTGTTTGTTTTGTGAGATTACCTCTATTGATCATGGTGTGATGATTTAGGATCAAAGATAGACTATTCAACAAATAGACAACTTTAAATTATCCATTCAATTCCATAACCTTGAGGCACATTTTTCAAGATTATTTCAAATAACACATTTTTATCAAAAGGCTAGTGCACCTTAATGTATATAGGGTCATTTTGTCAAATTTAGGGTGGCCGTTGAGTCATTTTGTACATGGCACTCTTGGCTCTATATGTGAAGGCCTATGGAATAGTGAAGCCATATCTGTTTTATATAACCTGAATACGGCTATGTTCAAGCTCCATAACTTTGAAGCCACTCAAAGGTTTAGGATTAAGTCCACCCTTTCATGACCTAACTTTTCATGACCTAACTTTCCATATTATAAACCACCCCACAACATTTCATGACCTAACTTTTCATCCATGACATCTTAACTTCTAAACGGTCCATTATTCTTTTTGTAATTCTGAGTATGTATTTGGTGTTGTTTTGAATGCATGATGTCATAAAAAAATTTGAATGTTGAGTGAGCACCAAGATTTTAGCATACTAAACTAGATAGAGGGCATGACTAACAAGATTCTAAATAGAACAAATTCTCTAGACCATGTTATCCACATTTAATAAATTCTTATACATGAAAATACATAAAATCCATCATTTCTATGTTAAATCCAAAAGCAATCAATATTTTAGTAAACTAATATTGGCATCTTCTATTCAATAACATCAACCTTTTTCTATGCATTCATATATGTGTATAGCCAAAAGTTGAGAGGCCTCACCCACTCCTCAATAAACACTATGGATTCACATATACAACATTTTTTTGACCTATTCTACCTTAGCATAACTAGTTGTAACCCTCATTCCCAAGAGTATTTGGGATTGGGATTATACCACTGCCAAGTAATAACCTAATAAAAGCCATGTACAATTCCTCTTCATTCATCCAATTGAATCCTACATTGTTCTCACATGCACCTTTTGTTTATGTTGATATAAAGACCTACAATGTATACAAACAAAACTGTATCAAGTAACAATATGTAGAGTGACGATGAAACATAAATTTGCTTATGTAGCAACAATATTCTAAATGACCTCTAGAATATCCTTCAAATCTACACTAAAATAGGTCTATATCAACTTAATATTATGWGTCAATTTACTTTCTTAAAACTTCAAAAAATTCATCCATCCCTAGCCAACAATGTTGTAGTTTACAAGAATTTGTCAATTCATGATACATATAGAAGATTTTTGTTTCATTTAATTTTGGAGACAAAATGCCCCAAGGACCGTTTAAGGGTTAAGTCAATAGTCTTCTAACCTTTATTGCTTTCATGGATGATTGCAAGAAACACTTGTACTATTTTCCATCACACCATCACGAAAAAAGTTGTTTTCGTCTATAACTTTTGCAAAAATGCTTGAAAGATCAAGAAATTTGGAAACAAGCTTTCTTAAAGTGTGGAAAATAAACATGAATTTTTTCAATTTTAGTAAAATTAATTAAATGACCGAAATTGAATTTTGATAATATGTCACACTTACAAGTTTGGGTGGTTTCTAGTACTATCTAGTACCTTTTTTGAAAAGTTAGGTCATGAAACGTTGTGGGATGGTTTATAATATGGAAATACAACTTTCGAGGAGAGGGATTTTTGATTGTCTATTGCAAGTAAGTTCTAGATTGGCCTAAAAATGAGGCTCATTTGCAATGAATTTTTGAACAACGAAAAACGATTTTGGTGGGTTTTTTTTATGACTAGATATCCACATAAAGTTGTTGCAAATGGAAATTTTTTTATTTTATTTTTGAAAATTTTATCCTATTTTTTATTAATTAAAATATCAAAGTATGTATTTTCTTGAGACTTGTCATTTTTCAAGTTCTCCTACTTAGAGAATTTTTCTACACTTTTCCTTCCTAGGGTATCTTCTTCTTAAAGGTATATACACTAGTCATTTTTTTTTTTAAATTTTAAATTAATTTTCTAATTTTAAAGTACTTCCCAAAACACCAGTCAAACTCAACAAAATCGACAAGTGTTTCTTGCAATCACCCTCATACATGATGCATTAGATCACCAACCAACTTTAATTTTCCAAATCATTAAAAAAAATATTTTTATGTACTAATAATTGAAAACTTGAAACTTTTCAATCAATCCTAAGTGAGCAAGGTGAAGTGGAGCCTAAGTGTATTTTGATATACATAAGTAGAAAGGCTATGTTTAAGATTTGGTGTTTTGGGAAAGATAGACATATTGAAACTTGAGAAAATCAAATTTTTCATTTAGATTGGGCTAAAAGAATTATAAATTTATACTTTCTTTCTCATAATTATTCAATGGTTTAAGGCATTTATATTGTATTATTAATCTCTAAAGACCAAGCATTCAAATTTCAAACAATCTCTCAAAAAGAAAATTTTCATCCATCAATTTATTTTTAAGATTCTTATTTAAGATCTTTAACATTTGTATAGTATAGATTTTGATGATTTTATTTTCAAATATTCTATAATTCAAAGTTAATTAATAAGTCTAACTTTAAAAAAAACATTTTTAGTTCAAAAAATGACCCTTCAATGTGGACATTTCATTTGGGATGGAGGATGTATGTCAATGTACTTATGTACAAAATACTTATGATATACTAAATCAGTAATGTCTTTAATATGGAATTGAATTTTGTTGACTCAAGAGTAATAATGTTTTAGAAAAAGCTATTTGAACCTTGTAAGTAATTTGTTTTCTTTTTAAAAAATTGAAATTATTGAGTTCAAAACCCACCTTAGGTATTTTCCTTTCACATGTATACTTACAAATTCTAMCCCTTTTTATCTTTTACATCATTTGCTGTTATAGAATGAATCAAAGTTTCATTCTATCTGTAATCTCATTAACTGAGTGGTGAGTGAGTAGACATCTCTTGCCAAATATTAACATTTTTTTTAGAAAATGGAATTTTGCAAAAATTATTGGATGATTGCAAAAAAACATTTTGGGTTTGACTCAAATTGGGAGTACTATGAACTTTTGGAATTTAAAAGGAAAAAGGAAAATTAGTAAAACACTAAAACTAATGTATTTTAAAAGTGTAGACCTAGAAAAAAAAACTCTAAAACCTATGCACATAATAACAAAATTAGAAAAATTCGAGGAAATATTATTTTTTATATATGCCACATTTAACTACTTTTGAACTTTTGAAAGTCCAAAATTAACAATAGTCATGAGGAGGAAAAAAATGGTCTTTTAGGAGATAATGCAAAACATTGGGAGATCTATACAAATATTCGGAGATCTTCCAATATTATTGTCCACTAATCTTTCGATGTTTTGTTTAGAATTCGTTGAATAGTCCAAAAGTAGTTAAATGTGGCATATATTTATAATTCTAGAAGTTGGAAAGCTTTCAAAATAATAAAACAAAAGATTTCCATTTTTTTCCGACCCTAAAACCCTAAATGCCCAAACCTTTCCAAGTGTGTTTTGACTATGAAAAATGAGCATTGACTTGTAGTTATGCCCAATGATGAAGACTAATTTTTTTTTCAAAATTTAATCGTATAGATGTCTAAAGAGCTTGTTTATTAATATGTTCAACGACTTTGAGTGCAAAATTGTATAGGAGTTGTGAGATTTTAACAAGACAAATGTATATTTTCTATTTTTAATATGGTGCCTTTTCCCACAATGTTTTGGAAATTTGCATATAAAAGTTTTTGGGATTGGAGGTGACATAAAGAACTACAAAGAATGTTAGCATACTAAAATGAACTTCTAAAAAACTGAATTTCACATGAAAAGCTATCACACACATTGCACAACCTACCTTGCAATTGTTGAAATGCAATTTTTTTAATAAGTAGAAATTGTAAATAGCTCCAAAACAACACTTACTTAATTAAATTTTCAATGGTGAAAATCATGAAAAAACTTTACACTTTCCATTGGGACCATTTCTCGGACCATTTTGAGAACAAATAGATAAGTACAATTTCTTAATTCTCAAATCAAGTGAAATTGGCAAACTTTGCTAAAAGCCAAGAAATGAAAAAAAATGGCAAGCTTTATTCTTCCACTAATCATTTATTTACTTTTCATTTTTCATGAACTACGAGAGTGGCAATATTGAATGTTGCAGTGGTGCTAAAAATTTCAACATTCATCTACATAATGGATATATCACATTAGCACATATCACATATTCAAAATTATTTTTTCATCTATAATCTAGCGATTTCATGCAATTATTTTTTTAAACTTGGAATTTTTTGCGATTGCATCCAAGATTTTGCTATTTATGTTTGAGGGCTTGATGTAAGGTCCATTATTTTGGTGCAAATTGACAACAAATTGCCTAAAAAAACATTGCCACTAATAGACATAAATGTCTTTGAAAACCTCTCAATAATCAAATATGCACTTTTTTGAGTGAAAAATGAAATTTTTCAATAGCTAACCCTCAAAACCGCCCCCCACTCCACCCCAATTTTTTAAAATGATCAAAGGACTTGAACTGCCCACATAGACATAAACATGAGCCTCAAATTTCAAATCAACCATATATGGTCGATCAACAGTAAGGGATTAATGGAATTCTAATCAACTAATTACAATTTGTTGCCTTGATTTAAAAAAAACAGTGAACACAAATGAAAGATTGACCTATACTACTTTTTTTAGAAATTCAGTCAATTAATGTAATACTTGTAGATGACCTAAAAATCCCACTTTCTAGTTTCAATTTCTTTTAATCAAAATATAATATTCCTAACTTTTGAATGACAAGGTGACAATCTAGTGAAAAGAAGCTATCACCTCGAGTTTTCCATTTCCTCCCCCTTCCCCCAAATGAAAAATTTAGAACTGTTGATTTAAAAATAAAAATAAATCTCTCCCCCCGGATACCGTTGATCTTCAAAACATCTTTGGATATGAATACGAGTAGAATTACGGTATATATATTGTACAATATACAATGTATGATGTACAAATATGGATATGGATACATATACTGTACACATATATGTATTATATGGATACAAGTACTATACGGATATAGGTACTATACAGATACGGATATGGATATGATATCAATACGAGATATAGTTATAATGCAATGATATGGGATTTATCCCATATTGAATGGCACCCCATCCACCTCAAAATTACAAATGGGGGAGGGAGGGGAGCAAAATTTAATTAAAAAATTCCGGGGTACCAAAGAATTAGTAAATACAAATTGGATTTTGGGTGCATTGTGACACTTTTGTCACAATGCAATGCACTCAAAAGTGGCTGTACCAGCCTGGTTACTACTTCTATTCAATTGAGAATCAATTAAAAATAATAATCTAGTTTTGATGAATATGATAAAAAACACTCAATGTGTAGAATAGTCTTATGTACCTTAACTATGAAACTTGGGTCATTTGGAGGTATTAATAATGCAAAAGTTATGGACAAAGAAACATTGTTCTCTACAATATGTGACAAGATATAGATATTAAAGTGTATTTTATAATGACTTGCTAAAAAAAGTTTTTTTTTGCAAGATTTATCTTTTAATTTGAAAAGTCGGAATTGTAGTACCTTAAATCCTTGAAATCTAGGAACATGTCTATAGAGAATCATCTACGAGTATTTTTTGGAAGTATTATCATGTCACTCCATAATATATTTCAATATTCATTGTTTTTTATTCATAAAGAATTTAGACTTCACCTTTTATTCAAAGGTACCAATATCTATGCTTCTTGCAAGATGTGATTATCTCCAAGGCTATGTTAGATACTCCTTCCTCTATCCCGAAATGATCTTTTAATTCCCTTCATTTTTTTTTTGAATGGATCTTATATTGCATGTTGTAAAGTTGCAAACCCGTCACATTCAGGTTTTGATTTTTATCTAGGGCTAGAAAAATAATTGAAATGCAGTCTACTACAGCCAAGATTTACATACAAAAAGAGTGTGTAGGACACTCGCCCTAGCCTTTGCTCAAGGTCAACAAGGAGACATCATATGAAGGCAACATCCAATTGAGAATTCATTGAAAATAAAAATCTATTTTTGTTTTCAATATGAAAAAATCACTCAAAGTGTAAAATGGTCTTATGTGCCTTAATTATGAAACTTGGGTCATTTAGAGGTATCAATAATGCAAAAGTTATAGACAAAAAAAACATTGTTTCCTACAACATGTAACAAGAAATAGTAATTTAAGTGTATTTTATGATCACTTGCTAATAATAATTTTTTTTGCAAGATTTGTCATATAATTTGAATAGTTGGAATTGTAGTACCTTAAATTCTTGAAAGCTATGAACATGTCTATATGGGATGAGTACTTTTTGGAAGTTTAATTATGTTACTCCGTACTATTTTTCATTATTCATTGCTTTTTATTCGTAAAGAACTTACACTTCACCTTTTATTTAAAGATACCAATATTTATGCTTCTTGCAAGATGTGATTATCGCCAAGGCTATGTTAGTTACTCCTTCTTCTATTCCTAAATGATCATTTGGTCCCCTGGATTTTTTTTTTGTATTGATCTTACGTTGCACGTTGTGAAATTGCATTTTTTGTTCCCAAAATAATCTTCTGGTTGCACATTGCAAAGTTGCAAATCGGTCACATTGAGGTTTTTATTGTTATCTATGGCTAGCAAAGTAATTGAAATGTAGTCTACAACAGTCAAGATTTACACACAAAAAGAGTGTTTTACTCACCCTAGCCTTTGCTCAGGGTCAACAAGAAGACATTCAACATATCCAGAGCAACCCATTTTTTGGGGGGGGGGGCACCATGGTGCTAGATTGCACCATTCCAAAATAAATGTCCACTTTTTGCCAAATTAAAGTAATCTTGTGTTTGCCATAATTTTTTTATTTCTATTATAAATGTGGATGAATTCATCAATTATGGATGCAGAAGTGTATGAAGTTGATCAGTGAAAAGTGTTTTTTGGTCCGAAGGATGGATGTACGAGGTAATGCTTCACCAAATTTTAAATGATCGCCATCTTTGCACTTTTTCCCAAACCGCAAGAAAAAGGGGCCGATGCATGCCGAGCAATCTTTTGTCAAGCATTCACCACGAACGGCACCATCGCCGGATGGCCGGTGATGGCGATCAAAGCTCCTCCGTTGTCAAATTTTCCAAATCCTCCGACATCAAGCGCTCTGCGGAGTGTCCCGCCCTACAATGCAGTAGTCCGCAACATGCAAGCACCATCGATCTGCGCATTCAACGATGAAGTCCTTCTCCATCGCCCAACCGCAATCAATCGTCAGGGTTTACAATCGTCAGGGTTTACAACCGTCAGAGTACTTTCTTCTCAAACACGGCGCATCGATCTCAACCCAACCACTAGCTTCCACATTCTGGGTCGCCCACCCATTTCAAGTCCTCGCTCGCTCGCTCGCTCACCGCGCGCGCTCTCAGTGCCGCCTCTACATCGGCGAAATCAATTAATTGCGAGCTCTTTGCTTCAGCCTTGCACGAGTGGGATTTTGATTTGTGATGAGGAGGTGAGCTAGGACATGCGATCTCGGAGAATGTGGCGCAATTKGAGCAAATGAAACCCATGGAATCAAACCTAAACTGATGCACAACAAGTCTGCAACTCGTAGCTATATATTTATAGTGCCGCTCAAACAACCCTACAGGCAACGGTAGAAATTGACAGCGCTATCAACGACAACACTACAGCAGTTCAGGGACTCTCAGATGCACCTCAACAGGGATCGATGCGCAATGTCAGTTAGTTGCAATTCTAGCTTCGTTGCATGAAGGAGTGGTTTACGTTATGACAAAGAGGAAAATGCATACACCGCAGCAGAATGGAACAGTACAAGCACAAGCACAAGTCCCCCACTAAAAAGAAATACAGGAACTCTCAAAGGTCTCAATGAAAGGCAAATGGGAAAGTCCATATCATTGCCCAATCCCACTCAATCTGCAAAGCGTCTCAACCGGTCTACTCATGGGCCGCCTCCTCTGTACGCACGCAAATTGTCACTTTCAGCCGCCTTAAACCTCCATTTTTTTTTTTTTTTTTTAAATGATAACGTACAACCTTTAAGGGTTGCAGCAAGGACTGACATGTCACAATCAAGTTTTTTATTTATTTATTTCGCTTTACGATCTAGTATGTGAGACCAAGAATACGAGCTGGTGAGCATTGAGCCTACAATATAGGTACCTATAATATAGATACCACACACTATAGAAGGTGTATGTAACATAAACACCTATAATATGGGTATTTGTAACATATATACCATATAATCATAAATGGTGTCTATAGTATGTACACCTATTAGATAGGTGTATGGTATTCTAGGCTCGTGGGCTCACGCTCCTATGCTCACATAATAGCAACCCTTTTTGATACCAGATTGCACTGAAAAAAGTATTTTGGCTAAAAAATTGCAAAAAATTGTGAACTTTTTTTGGCCATAAAACTTGGAATTCAAAAAAAATCTTTGATAAAACCGCCAAATTGTGGATGAAAACACAATCTTAGACATGTGATATGTGCTTATATGATATCTTCTATCCAATATGTGGATGAAGGCTATAATTTGGAGCACCTCTATAACATTTCTCATCTCCACTTTGGCACTTCATAAAAAATGGAAAAAAAGGCCTAGAGACAACATCCATGGCAACCAGAAAGTGTTAACTAGAATTACAGACCACAGGCTTCCCTGTCAAGACACAATAGGAGGAATACAAACAAGACTACCATGCAAACCTCAATCTTTCAATTCACAGGTACACCACTGAGCTCAATTCCCTCACATAACATTGTTTATCAATGAGGCACGAGTCTTTTTAATCTTTGAAAAAGAGGATGATCCCTTTAGAGAACAAAATTGTCTTATATGACTCCTCACTCATCCAACTGGGTAATCCTTGAATAAACTAAAGTCTCTCCATGAAGGCATAATACCTTCTGGGGAGGACCAATGCATGGATATACAATGTTATGCACTCCCCATCCTCATTCTTGTGCTAAAACAAAGATTAACAATCATGAGGCTCATGGCCGAGCTCATGGCAATCATGGCACCCTCCTTGAACAACATGAAGCCTATGGCATGGTAATTCTTGAACCTTGTAATTTCCTTATCGGTACTGTGATATAAATCCAACATTTCAAATTCCAAAATCAGTAATTGGTTGTCGTCGGTAGCATAGAGAGAAATCAAGCTATATTTATTTAATTTCAAAGTTGTGTAGAATCTATCGATATTCTTTAGAAGCTTCATTAGTATACCATGTGCCAGTGCAACAATTGAAAGAAAAGCAAATGTAGTTTTTTAATTTTTTAATCCATAAGAACTTAGAAATTCAATAATTTTTACAGTGTAGGTTCAAATGCCACAAAACAAAGCTTGCACACCCCTCTTGGCTAAAGGCTTTTTAATAGTACCATGAACGCAAATGGGGGAGCACTTGACAATTTTGGAGATCTCAATGTACGAAACAAAACAAATCAAAATAAATAACCTAACTTTAGGTATGAATTTTGTTGGTTTTGCTCCTAAGCCAAAAAATAAATTTGAACGTCACAATTAGCTTTTAAAGGAAACACCTCAAAGTTTTGAAATACATTGATAGGTATTGGTATACCATTTTTTCGATGAACTAACCCTTATAAGATAAAGACTAGTTAGTATACTATGACTTGATTGTAAACCAATGTGCCATGTGCCATTGCCATAGTCAAAATAAGTCAATGTAATTTTCTAATTTTTTTATTCATATAAACTTCAAAATTCAATAGCTTTCACATCATAGGTCTAAACGCTACAAAACAAAGTTGATGCTCCCCTTCTTGCTAAGGGCTTTTCCATGGCACCAAGCGTGCAATCAAGGGACATAGGTCCAAATGTTACAAAACAAAGTTGATGCTCCCCTCCTTGCACGCAACCAAGGGACATAGGTCCAAATATTACAAAACAAAATTGATGCTCCCCTCCTTGCCAAGGCTTTTCTACAGCACCAAGAGTGCAATTGGAGAACATAGGTCCAAATGCCACAAAACAAAGTCAGTGCTCCCCTCCTCGCTAAGGGTGTTTCCATAGTCTGGGAGATCTCGACATAACAAACAACCTAATTTAAGATACAGACATGACTGTTGCAAGGCAAATTCTCTCATTGTATGGCCTATGACCATCCTATGACCATCCTATGACCAACTTATGACCAACTTATGACTGTTGCAAGGCAAATTCTCTCATTGTATGCATCTGTTTAGTTTAGTAAGTATGTTGCATAATGAAAATTTTTATTTTTATTTTTCAGAGATGAAATCCTAGGAAATCTTATTTATTTCACAAAGAATTCATATTACTTGTAAAAATTGAATGTTTTGAGAAGTTTGGAAGGAAATCATGTCAAATGAAAAATTATCTCAAAAATAGAAAAATTTCATCATAGGTGTATATTATAGGTGTATATTGTAGTGAAGAATATTATAGTGCAAACAAATTTTCTGTAGCATTTTGTACATAAACTCCAATAGACATTGGAAATAAACCAAAGTTCAAAGTGCAATTTAAAATATTCAATTTTATAAATCTTCAAATTTTGAGTAGAAACTAGATTAAATGACCTTCATTTCATAAAAATAGACTTAAATTCAAAAAATATCATTTTCATGGAGAAAACTCAAATCTAGAGCAAGAAGCAACAAGTTTCCAAATTACACTAGAATAGCATACTTCGTGGTCCATTTTTGTAGCATCTCATGTCAAAAGATCATCAATACCTCAATAAGGCAATTTCCAACACCATCCAAAGCAACTTCCATCAAGCAACTCCTAAAACAAAAATTGGATGAAGAATGCTTTAGAATCATTGCATAGTACATTGTTCGTAAGTCATCCAAATGCCATTTTTTTGGTGCAAGTGGTTAAGTCCATGATGTGGATATAGCTTTAATAAAAATGCAAGCAAAACATTGGATGAAAAATCATCTATTCTTCAACATGCAAAAAGCCTCCTCAGTTATCCTTCTAGGGTTGAAAGGATGCAAAGAATATCCTCGACCTTACATCATAGCACCTGCCTTAAAAAATTTGAGATTAGTGTCTACTCCACTGAGTCAAGATAGATAGTGATAATTGTATCGACTAATTCAAATGATCGTTCACAACGATGATGGCGTTGGGCRTAGAAGTTATGGTGGCATGCTAAATTCCAGGTAATGACTCCGGTGAGGTCAGGAAAGTTACAAAGATAGTCAAGAGAAGATGCTTTATTGAAGAGTTCTTGAATGTAAATCACTGTGAACCAACATGCAAGCACAGCCAACCTCAACGGATATACGTGCCTCCGGGCRGCAGCTCCTACTGCTTCATTCCCTAGAGTCGCTTCATAAAAATTTCAGGACAATTTGGTTATCACTGAAAGCATGAACAGCCATCGCCAGTGTAAGAACAAAATTGAATTATTAYGGTAGACTTCAAGCAACTCTATTATTCTGAGCCCTGGATTTTCAGACAAAAGCGGGTAACTCACAAAAAAATGCGTGACGTGAGCTAGCTCAGCCTCCAAAAGACTTTATACTACAATCTCCAAATTTGAGATAGATGCCTGTGAAGCAGCCGAAATGGAATCTGCAAGGGAAAAGAAGGCTATGAAATAGTGAATACTGATGAATGGCAGACGCCATTCTAAATAAGAGCTACCGACAGCAAGCAATGGGGGCTCTTAATCCAAGACTCAATTAAGGTTGTAGGAATATAAAAACAACTGAAAAACTGCAAGGAAATGCACTAAATGCAAGCGTTCTAATTACTGATCACATACCTTTTAAGTCATGTTACATTCGGCAGAGATAACAATTTAATAATTCTGTACACGCTCCTCAATTCATGGAGCCCCGGCATCTGTGACACAATGTACAATATTGGTAACCCTCATGATCAGGTTTTGATCCAGGGTCTACCGTGAAAAATATTGTGCATACTTCTATACCCAGACAATTCATCTACATCAAGCAAACATCAGGAGACAAATGGCACGGTGGGTATCGTCGGCACAGAAAATTCAGCTCTAATCCTAAGGTAATTGAAAGATCACACAATTAGCGTCCAACGAACCAACTGCATTGACAGTCACGACGATAAAAATCAGCAAGATTTCTTAAATGAAGAGTCAAACACCGCGTAAGTAAGGACATACTTGGCAGCACCGCAGAAGCAGGGTATCTTMACTTCCTCTGGACTAAACTTATAGTCATACGTCAGCTCCTCYCCAGGCACAATTCGTTGCTTGGAATATATGACAACYTTCTTTTGACCTTCAACAGTGATAATCTTCGTATAGCAATTTGGCTGCACACAAACCAGACGGTTAAAGAAAGTGCTAAGTCAGCAGGCAACCAGCAAAAGAACACTGTCAGCACCAAAAGTGTCATTTGCCTTGATAACACCACGGTTTACCCTTGTCAAGATATCATTTRATAGCTATCTTGCTGACACTACTAMTTAGGCTCTAATTACTMCATAYTGTCAAGTGTTTGGGGCTCTCTTGGTAGTGCAAGAGGCACAGAAGTCAATAYGTGAATTTAGGGCTTCTCCCAGAGAAGCATATATGACTATTGCTTCAAGAAAATTCGAAAATGAGGGTAGAGCAGGGACCAACTCTGGTACTTCATCACGCATCCATGCGCTTCCAATAATGAGAACYACGAAAGGTATTTGAGCCAAAAAAGTACTTCTATCACTCTTCAACAGCATGTGTCTAATTGATGTTTCTGACAATATGTGTAGATCACGATAATATCAAAATTGAAATACACCACAATGCGTTTCTGAGCACGATAAATCTTCAGTCAACTAATTTAGTATCCGATATCCACATTCAACCTCAAATTCACTGATCTCATACACAGCCAAGACCGCCACGGTGAAAGAGGGTTGATACTTACATCACAAGAATGRTTGATAAATCGTGCAAGTCCTCCACGCCGAGTGGCATCCAGCTGAGAGGCATAAAATCAAACACAACTAAGCCTTGTATTACTATATTAACCACTACCATATTAAGCCCAGGTCACCACCAAATGCATCAATTAACTAGGCTTAACAATTACGTCTCACAGAATGAAGAAAAAACCGAACTTGGTGATTATAAAACACTGATTAGCGTTCACATGCATGACGGCAAGCAATACTTAACCTCTCGATACTAATAGATAGCAATGAAGCTGTGCTAAAACTATGGTCTACATAATGCGATTGTCTGCTGCAGTCAGCTGTACTGCGATTATAAGAACATTGGCCTGTGAAACCTGAAAGCATATATGACCAAGGTAGGGACTCTTTGCTACAGAAACAGAAAAGAACGTTGAGGTTTACCGTGTGCTCGTCATCGACGCGGAACATGTAGCTGCTGCCAATACCAATGGCCTCATATCGCTGTTCTCGAATATCCGTCATCTGATAATTACACRGAATAATGATCAAATTCAAACCATGGTCCTCATAACATTCTTGAACTTCAAGGCACTGGACCCTTKGCTTCCCATGAATCAAGGCTCCTTTCAGTGTAGAACATCTTGAATACAAGTTTACACATGTATTGTGGACCACTGTAACACAAATATARTCTTGTTMCAGTGATACTGTATACCCCTCTGCCTTCCCATYGAAGGCTATTTTGCTAGTTTCTACATTTATGAACGAACGAAAAGCATTATCTGCAGACTGCAAGTCAGCAAGGCATTKCCTTCCGTCATGCAATTTACGAGCAACTAATCGCAGTATCCTTAATCTGATGAACCACTTTCACTGTCTCATTAAGCGCAGGAGCAGTCAGTGTGAGCAATTGAAGTCGGTCAAAAGTCGTCAMTTGCGATTATTGAACCTGGCTTGAATGGTAGTCATATGCGTCACAAATGCACGTTCATCTATTCCAATTAATCAACTAAAMCCACTGCACCATACGACGAGAATCACGGCCATCCTGAACTATCAAAACTTCGAGACAGCTAWTCCAAGGTAAAAACATCCATCAAACAATGCAATCGATGCAACTRCTGCTGGACATAAGCTCAGCTTTGCATCTARATAATGAAATTTAGAATTTAATTCGMCTATGCATCCACAATATTTGGCGCAATCAGTGCATCACTGAATCCATTGATAGCACCTTGAAATGCGCAGAGAACATGTTCAGAGTGCCCGGAGTTGAAAGAGAATGCTTGGAGCCAACCAATGACAAACAGAGTGAATGCGTACCCTGTTCCGAATAACCTCCCCGACGTACTCAATAACAAATTCTTCAGCGTCCATCGGCTCTGCAGCCACCAAACCCCAATCATGAATCTTGCTCCGCTGAAATTTGAGTTGTTTCTTCCGAGCCTGTCACATAATTCAGAAGACCCTCTCTCAGTACCTCTTAAAGCGGTTAAGCACACAAGAGCTGCAGAATCCAGTCTTCATAGCTGACTAGATTCACGCAGCACATTTCAATTGTAGCGTGACCTGRATAACATGAAACATGACAAAYAAACAAAGTAATTAAATAAACAATGTGGAAGCACATCAATCCTGTWTGACTTGGAAGGAATTTGTTAGCTACCTTGAGCATGTTGAATCTCAGCAAGTCAGAACCTTCCGCACTAACAGCCAGCTTTCGCATGTCGGCTCGGTTTTTGCGGGCAGATTGCAGACCTGCAATGCCAGCGGTGGTTATGTTATCGCTGACACTAGTCTCTTTTTTCTTTGTGACTCTCCGTATCTTCTTTACTTCTYGCTTCACTTCTTTTTTCAAAGCTGTTTTCGCCTTCCTTTGCAATCTTCGTTTCGCTCTGTCTCGAGCCCAAGAGCGCCACTCCCAACCAGTAATAGAGCATCGGGCACAACCYACTGCAGTTGGAACAGCTGGTAATTTATCACCACTCGCTAACTTTCCACTACCCTGAGTCTTYGTTTCCGGATTTCTGAAGTCATCAGACGGAGCACATTCTCTTTTAGCAATCGGATGCTTGCCAGTCTTCAAATTCAAGCATGGAACTGCCTCTGACTCCTTAGCTGCTGAACCAATTGATTTTTTTAAGAGAGCAGAATTGATTCCGCTTACTGTCAAACCAGTCTTCCTACTCTTGTACTTAACATTTTTAGTCCTTGAAAAAACTTTTTTGCAGCTCTGTGATATCGGATCCTCAGAGCATGTTGAGCCTTGTGATTTTCTGTAGCTTTTGCATTCATTCTCAAGGTTCATTTTGATAGTTTCTGCCTGCTTCTCACTTGGCTGSTCCCATACAGTACCTTGCTCTTTCAATGCTGATAAACGACCAGGGCCACATACGTCCACCATGAGCGTGTCTTCAGATGTAGCAGCAATCACCCGAAATTCTTCCCTAGGATAACGCCTGACCTTTCCCTGCACACTCCGACCAGGAATCTCATGCYGAACTGGAGCATCTGCTGTCTCCTTTTTTTCGGTTGCCAAKGGGGTGTACCTCTTTACAATTGCCTTCTTGACAAGACTCGATTGCCCCTCTTTACCAAGAATCATGCCTTGAACTGAACTCTCATGGTCTTGGTTCAAAAATTTGTGCCTACGAATAACCTTCAGGCGAACAGGATTCCTGTCATCTAAACCTTCAGTCTCAATTGAAGGGTCAGTCAATTCTTTCGATATTGGAGCAGCCCGCAATGTTGGGCTCTTGACGTGACCATCGATTGTAGTGGCACAGGTGAGACGACTCCTAACTCCAATATCATCATTCTCACTGGTTTCTTCACAGACGATGGGACTCGTCCCGTCTGCCGGTCCCAAACCTAGATTCTCAGATTCTTCAACATCTTTCTTCTTCGTTCTCTTCCTGACATGGAAGACGTCCTCTCCAGCTTCCACACTAACAAAATTGCAGGCTTCATGCAAAATCTCGTGATCCGCATCTTCACTCTCAATTTCATAAGCTTCCTTCTTAACAAGCTTCCTCTTGGAAACTGGAATATTCGCAGATTTAGAAGTGAGGGCAACACTCCTGATGTCACCTGGAACACTCTCATGTTTAACGGTCAAGGTCTTACCCATATCTCCAATTCGAGGATTYCCAAGTTCAACTGCCAAGGTCTCACTCCTGCCAACGTTCTGCCTCCGCGAACCTCGTACAAGCTGCCGAAGCCGATCTCTTTGCGACAGCACAGGTACACAGAGATCTTGCACGGAACTGCTCGCTACATGAAGCTCTTGCTTTTTCTTTTTGTTCTTCTTTATTTCTTTCAYCGTCTCTACTGGATCCTTATCCATCTTCACCTTCACAGTGGCCGTGACGTTCAGACCGTTTGCGTCATTACGAATACTGATTCCATCATCACCTTTATCATTAGGTGTATCACCAGGGTTCAATCTAGGCTTTTTAATCTCCTTAGAAATTTGGTGACTTCCTCTATCACTAATTGGATCTTTCGACTCCTTCCTCTTGCGCTGAGTAAGCTTGGAGGTGTCCTGAACCYGAATTGACGGATCAGCCTCCAGAACACTGGAATGGTTGAGTTTATTAGTGCTTCGCCCGTCAGCATCTTTGACAATATTCCTTCCAGGTTTATCGTCCAACAGCTTCTTAGATTTCTTAAGAACCTCATCCAAATGCTCGTGACGTTTATCAGGAATCTCATTCACACGCTTCTTAAATTTCTGCGGAGTCTCGTCCAAAAGTTTGTCGGGTTGCTCAGGAACCTTGAGGACACCCTTCTCACGTTCCTCGGGCAACTCTTCCGAATGCTTCTTAAATTTTTCAGGCTTCTCAACAGCTTGCTTCTTCCTGCCTTCAGACTTGTCATCCCCTTGCTTCTTCGGTCCCTCGGGCTTCTCCTTCGCTTGTTTCTTCAGTTTCCCAAGCGTCTCAAGCGTTTTCTTCTTGGAGTTGTCAAGCTTCTCAGCCCCTTGCTTCTGGGGCCTCTTATCAACTCCCTTCTTGGGCCCCTCATACAATAACTTATTATATCTCTCAGCCTKCCCATTCACTACCTTTGTAGGCCTTGCAGGCTTCACATCTGCTTTCTCCTTGGATCGAGCGATAGAATCGAGCTTACCCACGTCACTGGAAGACGAAACTGTTTTAAGAAAATTGTACTCCTCTCTTGAAAAATTCCCCCTAGCAATTGAAACTYTCTTAAGAGAACCGAGGTCGAGATGAGTACTACTCTGGGAGTCGTAATGGAGAGATCCCACTTTAGATAAGAAAACGTCCGCCCTCTTTTCGAGATTAGGTTGATCGGGAACATCTACAAACAAATTTTTTTTTAATGCAAACCATTATTAACATCCTCTGATCTCCAATACAGCTAGCTTTACATCCAATGAAGTTTGAACACCACAGGAAATTTTCAAGCAACTCATGAGGACACAAAATCTCCACAAAAGAATAATTCAAACGATATCAACAGGACACTTTCAGAGTACAAGGAATCTCACCAWTGCTTACAAAAAATCAATTGGTGAACTATTAAAAAAAATCGCCTACACTAATATAACGAGATATAAGTTGAAGACCTCAAGACACTGCTATTATCGCCAGTGTCGTGGCATTAAAATATACTGCGTAGCTTTGTCCAAATAGGACGTACCTGTCGGCTCGTGCCAAACATGATCCTTCGTAGGAGGAGAAGAAGGAACAGCATTTGTATCACGAGCTCCAAGAGGGGTACCCGCCTGTTTCAACAGCACAAATGCAACGAGAATCACAGAGATATCCAATTGGACGTACACTAAAAGGAAGCATTATCCATTAGGGAATCAAAACTTCAGATGTGTCATGAACCTTGCCAAGCTGTAAGTTCTGCAGGTTGAAGACGGTGAGGACTTCTCCTTCCAGAACCAATAAGAACCTCAACTACTTACTAAGAGGAAGGAACTTGAACTACCTGAACYGGTTGAGGTTGCGATATAGCAAAATTGTTGAAGTTCGGGGAAGAACCAATGGATTTAGATGCTTTATTATAGTCCATAACGTGAGTAGAATGGTTAGTACTCCCGTACGTGCCCGAGACTTTCTTCACAGAATGTTTAGGCAGAACCACGGGTCTTCCATCAGGAYCCTGCAATTGAAGGCAAAGACATCAAACAATAAGACCGCCTGCGACAGCTCAGAGCCTAATTTGACGACCCCGGCAAGTAAAAAACGTAAGCAAGCAAAGAACACTAACCACGTCAAATCCTGGAGGCATATCTGGACTTGGTGAAGAGATTTCTAAGGCTTGCACAAATCCAGATGGAAGATCGGTAGCAGGAATATCTAATGAAGGCTGTATAACTTTAGGAGCCTTCATCCATTCTTGCAAAAACTCGGCAATAGCCCCATCAACAAAGCTTCTCTGTGCCGCCTTCAATACAAGAGCATGAATTGTTTTCCTGGCATTGAGTAGTGTACTCGATCGCAGGTTAATTTGAGAATTGGATAACCGGATACTCGGTCCGCCACCTAGTGTAGTGGTGTTCCGATCGCTCGAGGGTATATTCGAAAAGAGGTTTCCCTTCATTGCTGCCTCTAGTAACTGCCCAAGGGGCATAGGTGCCACAAGCTTTCCGAAGTGGCAGATCTACAGATACAATTGTAGCAACGTCAGTTCTACATCCATAAACCACTTTGGAAACTTGAGCAGTTACCCATATGTTGCAGAAAAGAAACCAGGCTCCAATAGATCAACTTATGATAAAATCATCAACCAACATAGAATGAGATGACCACTTCAGCAACACAATCAGCCTAGTTAACAATAATATTACACAAGATTGCCAACACATGGCATCATCCTGCATAATAAGGTGATATCTAAAATTGAAGAAAACCGCTGAGAGAGTCGTTATAGTGGCCAGCAGATGGATGAGCTTAAAGAAAATAAGGTGTAAAACCTCAAGAGAATCGTAAAGGTGCTTTGACGTAAGCCATTGACCTAGTTGCCAGAGAGAAAAGAGCCCTTGCATGGAACCATCCGCCCCTTTGTACTCCCAGCACTGCTCAGCCCAAACCTGAATAACGAAGAAAAAAATCTCAGCGAAGCATCTCTAAATAAAGAGCGTACTCAACCAATTTCCATGAACATACAAATATTGGATGTCATTTCCCAACTAATATCTAAAATGATACAATACAGATGCACAGAGTCGGAGGAGAAACAAAAATGCAGTAAATTAGGCGCTGATATCAGAACTTGACGTTTAACTCTACAACAATTTGTATGCCATATTATTTCTTTATTATTACCGTATGATATTCATTTATAATTCCATCGCCAGAGAGAGAAAGACTCTATTTCAACGAAATATGGAAGACAACATATGGGAGAACAACGCGACTGTATAGAGAAAAAACCTTCACAAGGGATCTAATTGCAAACCTACGTTCAAAACCCGGTTACATTGGGAAAACAGCAAGGATAGAAAAACGTGAAAGCAAAAAAGAACAACAAAACGAGAATGATTGAGAAAAGCTCAATAAGATGGCAAAAATAGAACTTTCAATTTCATTGCTCTGAGGATCTGACTCCTCGCAAATTGGGAAAGAACCTTCGCAAATGTGAACATGAGACGCAATAGCAAGAAAAGTAGCACTCTGATGAGTGCTCCCTCTGTCTCAAAATAAGACCGGTGTTTCCCTTGTATTATACAAAAAGAAACACCAGTCTTATTTTAAGACAGAGGGCGTACAAGACAGTGTCATCTCAATCAAACAAAACAACGACAAAATCAAGACCGCGACGGAGAAAATCACATCCAATAACTTACATGCCGAAACGATCACCAGAAGCCCTACGAGCAGCGCACAAAGATTCATTCGGGTATGTCAGAAAATAAACAGCATGAACACAGCGGCGASTCTTTACCTGCTGATGAGCAAGTTCATGGGGTCTGGAGTTGACAAACTGCGATGAAACAGTTGGCGCATCAATAAGCATCTTCAATTCCTGAGGTGCAGAGTAGACACCGTCTTGACGATAATACACAACCAACTCACCCGGCAAAAAACTGACATTAAAGCCTTGCCGGAGAATCTCGAGAGTGAAAGGGCCGCTGAGATAATTATAGGCGTTACAATAGAACCAACCATTCTCATGGTTGCCACCGGGTGCTCCTGCATCGCTTACATCCCATTCAGTACCAACTGTCTCTTTACAAGGCGCAAAAGGAGATGCTAGAGGAGATACATTGTTGCTAAGAAGATTGTGCGAAACGTGATTGGGCCTTTCCGCATGTGTAGAAATTCTCGATGGATTATTGACATCTGCGATACCCGCTTCCGCCTGGGAACTCAGACCCTGTCGAGAGCCGTCCCCTGGAGGACCAACTCCCTGAAAYTGAATTCTAATATCACCRTTTTGGAGATCTTGATTCMGTCGGCGTTCATCCGAATGCGTTTGATGATCAAATTTCTCATTACGCCTAATTTCATTWCCATATTCAGGTGGTGGTCCAGAAYTTGTCGATCTAGTCCTGTTCTCTGTGAGTCGCTCTTCCATGTCATCGGGATGAAATGGGTCATAATCCGAACCCAGAGACTCCGTTCGGTGCGGAGCTCCTYTCCCCGGTCTTGCATATTCCATACTCGGAGAGCGTGCACATGCAACATCTTCCGAAGGCCATCCATGCCGTCTTCCCTTCAAGACAGCAGTYGATGAGGGCCTGGACGCCCAACCAAGGTCGCCTTCACGGGAGGGCCGGTGCAAGTCATGCGCTTGATCTAGTACACGAACAGAAGGATCCTCAGTGGCCATAAGTGTGCCCCTTGGACGGCAGACTGCGCACTAGGTGCAATAGAATGCGTCGTGAGGGACAACGTGACAGAAAGCGTCTCTCCTGAGACGCGGTGTCTTCTGCGTGGGGTTCATAGGTCATTGAATGGTGCATGCAGTGTTCTTTAGAGTCTGCAGCAAAGGTTACCACCAAACCCTAATCATACTCTGCATTTGAGTCTTCCAAAAGAAGACTAAACCGAGGGACTTGACCTGATTATCTACTGCCCTAGATAGAGAGAAGGAGAAGACAACCTTTCTGTCTTAAATTTTGAAGAAAATTACGTGCATTGACCTAGAGGGATTCTTTGCAAACAAGAGGAACATAAATTCGGTTGGCATGAACATGTAGGAGTGTCTCTGTGTTAGGTAGTCGCCGGATCTTTGAAACATGGCAAGAGTGCACACCCAGAAAGCTCGCCCTACGACCGAGACTTGCACGGAAGAAGATATACAACGGCAATTATCAAAAAAATTGTGCCCGGAGCATTAATTGCGATGATCATTGCTCAGCAAAGGAGCTCAATCAGTCCCAATCACAGATAACCAGACGTTTTCAGGAGCGTGGTATCCAAGAAACGAAGCTAAGGCATCAAATTGTTCGCCAAGCGCAAGAAACGACGAAATCACAGCGAATTCCAGAATGCAGGACGCACCTGTGTCCGAAGCCCCGGCCACWCACTGATACAAGCTGCACTTCCCCGTCCCACGCCACGCAAGCTCTGCACTCCAACCACCACAACAGAATTCTGCCGCACGCCAAATTGCCTCGCCCAAGCCTCGTCACCACGGGTATCCAACGAAAGAAATTACTGCGAGACCTAGGGCATGAGAGATTCGGTTACAGACACAATTGGAATCTCCGCCGATACCGACACAGACGGCGCAATGAGGGCGGAAACACCAAGGGCAACGAGCAAATTAAGAGAAGAGCTGCCTCACTGTACTCCACTCCACTCCACTCAGAAGACGGACGAGCGCCGGGAGCAGAATAAATTCCGAATTCGAACAACACAAGCAAGGAACGCTGACGACGATGAAGAACACAAGCCAGACAGAATGCTGCCGGGATGAAGAATTATAAATTGCGAGGAAACGGCACCGATGAACAGGAAGAAAGGAACTCACGGAAGGAAAAAAAGAAAGGCCTGGCTGGCCAACGAGAGAGACAGCGTGCGTGTCTGTCTTCTTCCCGACGGTCCTCTTCACCCGCACTCACCGTCCTTCACCGAGCACGTTGTCGGCTGCCATAATGAAGAAACCCCTTCCAAATTTAGGGCCCTACTATTGAAGTCATGGAATTTTGAAGCCATGGAATTTTGAATTGGCTATTCATAAAACGCATTTCAATTGGTATATTCCCCAAATGCTCATGCCCTAATTTTGTTGACATGACTATTGCTACTAATGAATTGGTGATCAACATTTGTATATGAATTGCAAGCACCTCTATTACTTCTTTAGGTGTTGTTTGCACAATGGCACTACAAGAAGAAATTGAAAAATAAATAGATTTCTAAACATAAATGGGCCTTATTTTTCCTATGACTGATTTATTAGTATATACTACGCTTTAATCCTTATCACCTTGAACATGTCAAGAAGGACAATATGTTATTCAAATGAAAATGTCTCCAATCACTAGGCAAAAAACGTGCTTTCCACAATTGACTCAAATGCAACTTTGTGTCCTATACAATTGTCAAGCAACTATAGCCCTTTGTATTAGCACCAAATCTAGTGTGTACAGTACATTTTGTAGTTGCAAAGTAGTGGCAAAATGAAGTTTAGGATTAGATGAATGTAACAAAAGAATTGATGTGAGGGATTCTACGTTCAGTATTCATCACAGTTGTCGATGTAGACAACTTTACATTTTGTAGATTCCAATGTGTCAAATTGCAGTTTTATATAATCTAAATTTGACTACAATTCGAGTATTTGACTAGAAAACAACTAGAGTTTAACTAAAAAACAACTAAAGTTCAACTAAAAAACAACTAAAGTTCAACACTAGAGTTCAACTAAAAAACAACTAAAGTTCAACACTAGAGTTCAACTAAAAAACAACTAAAGTTCAACACTAGAGTTCAACTAGAAAACAACTAGGAAGCAACTACACTCCAACTAGAAAAGTTCAACTAATTAAGAATTAGACTTAGACAAGAAAACAACTAGAATTTGGCTAAAAACTACCTAGACTTTGACTAAAAGACAACTAGCATGCAACTAAAAAACGACTAAAATTAAGCATTACTAGTGTGCCGTGTGTCGTTGCCACAAACAAAATCAAAGTAAAAGTAATTTTCTGATTTTTGGATGCATTAAAAAAATTCAAAAATCAATAACATTCACCCAGTAGGTTGGAACGCCACGAAACTAAGCCTGCGCACCCCTCCTTGCCGAGGGCTTTTTGACAATACCAAGCACGCCACCAAAGAATGCACGATATGGGAGATCTCAACGTAACAAAAAAACAAAAAAAATCTGGAACATCCCTGGATCGGGCAATGATTTGAATAAGTCTTAAACTTACTTGAAACTTACCAGGTCGAGCGCCATAATAATCCAATTGTTTTTGCACAGAGCATGACGGTAAAGTTATAGCCCGATACATGTCAAGCTGCTATTACTTCCTAAACCTTGTCTTTTGCAAAATATCAAGATTGTGAGTACAGTTTTACTAGTGCCATCAAAGAAAGTCCAGTGATAGAGTTGAAAAACTCCAAACTGTGTACAAAAGCGTATCATCTATGTATTCCTAAATTTAGACTATCCGGGAGACTATCAAACTTTGTCACTTGTAAACAAGTAAGATAAAAATGCAACATGAGATTTTTGGTGAAGAAGTATTTTTGTCATTTGCCAAAAAGCCTCCATAGGGTGTGGACCTCACCTGTGCCCATCCCACAACAATACAACTAATTGGAGTGTTAGTGAGGAAACAGCAGGTGTCTGCAGTCCGCATCGCACGTTATAGCTGTCACACGGAGTTAAAAGAAAAAACAACAAATATAACTAGTTCAAAATTGCAACACAAGCTCATCTGTCAACCTGGCCAGAAGGACATGACAAAGAAGCAACCATATTTTCACTCCCAATTGCTCCCAAATAGTTAGTAACAGTAATTTTCTTTCCAAAAACTATTTGAAAACAGCATCTAAATCAACAAAAGATCAACACTTATTTGTTGATTCCGGTACTAGATTGACCACATTAACATGTAGGTGTTAATTTATTAAAGTGTTCAACAAAAACACAACATAAATGTGTTGATTTGCGTATTTTCTTTTATATTGATTTGGACAATATGTATTTTTTGTCAAAGGAAGCTAACCTTTTTTACATGGAATGGCTAATGACTTATCAAACATGATTGCTAGATATACTTGTCCTATTTTTGGTCCTTTTGACAACTAATAAGTATTTTTGTGCTCGTAACTTTTGCACCATTTGTCCAAATTCTATGAAATTCAAAATAAAAGTACATGAAAAAAATCATTCTCCAATTTTAATCATCCTCCAATTGGATGCGTACTATGGTCATTTAGAGGTGTTGGTCCTGTTCTTGACCCAAAAATGCAAATTTGAAGCTGTAGATTGAAATGCATGGATTTCTTTTGAAGTGGAAAAATCTCACATAGATATTTTCTGAAATAATATACAATTTACCTTTCACATGTCCTCAAAGTGTATACTTAGCATGTTAAAACTAATCTGGACTCCTCCCATGCAATACCCATCATGTTCCACTTAGCATGTTAAAACTAATCCCTGGACCCGCCATGCAATACCCATCACGTCCCACTTAGCACGTTAAAACTAATCCCTGGCCCCCCATGTAAATCCTATGTGTTGAGGGCTCTTGGAAATGAGCCTCAAATATACAAAATCTTAGAAAAGATGGAAAGAGTAGAATTGCACACAAAAAATAAATAAAAAAGCCATAAAATCGATGTGGAGTTAAGCAAGTTGGGCCCTTTAATTCTCCAAAATCAACCTAGTTGTTTTGGAACTTTGGGTAACATAAATTTTTTAGGAAAGTACATATGAATGAAATTTTTATTTTTTATCCATGAATTTATCACACAGTTAGAAGATGAGAAATATCTTAAAAGTGAAACAATTTTCATAACTTTTGACTACATGGTGGAAAATTTATTGAATGATATGTAATTTGTTTCTCAACTTCACCAACTTAGGCAACTAAAAAAATCTGAATTTTCAAAAAAAAAAAAACTTTAAAATTAATTATTGAGATTTATGTACAATTGCAAAGTTGTGAATCATTCCATTTTAATCAATGAGTCAAAAAATTAATGAAGGTATATTGTTTGTAGGCTTTTAAAGATATTCTACTCTAAAATAAAACTTTTAAGTCTTATGGTTTACTCAATTTTCAATATAAAAAAAAAAAAATGCATAGCATGTAGATTGTTTATTAAAACATTCCAACCATCAAGATTGACATTTTAGAGTTCCTTAAGTAATTCTTAACAACTTAGTATATTGAATCATTCTCTATTTCTTTCTATTTATTATATTTATCCTACATGTACAATTTTAAATGATTTAAAAGTTTTCAARCATGTAACAAACTTGACTTGAAGAATGAATACAAAGAAGCACCACCATTTTGGACATTTTTTCATGCAAATATGACCTTGAATACAGCCTCCTTGATTTCTTCAGGGTCCAAAAAGTGAATTTTCTCACTTCGAAAGCTTGTAATATCTTGTAATCTACACAATGGAAAATTTTGAGATTTTTTTCACATCCTCTCAATTCAAATACTGTAAGGTGATTCAATTAGATGTATCTAAATATGTTTTTGGTCTAGAAATTTATTTGTTTTATAAATGGCAATTTTAGAGCATTGTTAGAGAAAGCATGGTCACTAAATTTGATGGGCTAACTAAATAACATACTACTAGCCACATTTATAGATAAAAAACTAAAATAAGGATCAAAAGAATTTACATTATATAAGCAATTTTAACACCCTCATGATCAAATACTATCAATATCTTTCACTCTACAAGTATATTGTTGTGTTTTTATTCCTATGTGATTTCTAAAACGTCTAGTTTAAATTTGCACAATCACAAATTTAAAAAAAAAATTGATACAACTTAATAACTTGTAAAATGTTGTCTATTTGATTGAATTAGAGCAAATTCTTACAAGCTCAAGCCTTGGGAATTTCGGGATTAATCATTCACAATTTGGTGTTTTTCAAACTCAGCAGACTTTAGCAGCCATTTGAGCATACAAAAATAAATTTTTTTAAAATACTTTGGATTAGTAAAAGTTGGCAAATGAATTTAAGATTCATATCCGAAAAAACGTTTATGCTTTTAAGTCTTAAATCAAAAGTTATGGACAAAATTCAGAAAGGGGTTGGAAGGGACATTTTTCTAACATTTTCAGACATGTAATCTGATTTTTGCCCATAACTTTTATTGAAGTCTTCAAATGGCAAACGGATTGTTGGAGAAGAAAGTTAACTTGATTTTCCAACTTTTCTTAGTCTAAAGTTTTTAAAATATAGTTAGTTTATTATGCCCAATTGACCGTCAAAGTTTGCTGTGTTCAACATTAACGAAATTGAAAACATATATTAAGTACAAACAAAATTTCCACTGTAGACATCAAATTGTATTAGTGGTGTAGTGGTAGATGTCATAGGTTCTTCCATGGAAGGTCTTGGGATCGAACCTCAATGGAGGCAAGTGCCATAGTAGTTGTAGTACGGAATTTTTGAAAGCGGGAATTTTTGAAAGCAGGGGGTAGCGGGCAGCTAAAAAATGATTTTTTTATGTTGCCCAAAATTTCTAGGCAACCAATTTTTTTTTTCCTTTTTTGTTTTTTTGACCAAATCAACAAAAAATTCAACATCTTTTTGTTGAAAATCAACACATTTGTGTTTAAATTAACAACAATATGAACATTTTTTTTTGTTGACAAATAACAAAAAAGTGTTTTTTGAAAGCGGGAATTTTTGAAAGTGGGGGGTAGCGGGCAGCTAAAAAATGATTTTAAGATAGAATAGAAACTAGAAATTACATCAATTGTTATGCTAGAGGCATAAGCTTGACCTTAAAATCTAGACAAACAAAACAAAACAAACTAAAACAAAACAAAACAAGCAAACGACCTGATTAAAAGTATAGACTACTATGCCTTTTGCCGATGCTACAGTCAAAATGAAAGTAAAAGTATTATTTAAAACAAAATAACTCAAAAATCAATAACTTTCACACTGTAGGTCGAAACCAGGGCTTTTCTTTTCATTTTTTACGAAGTGCCAAAGTGCCAATAAAAAAATGTCATGGTGGTGCTTTAATTTCAACATTCATCCACATGTTGGATAGAAAATATCTCATTTACACAGATCACATGTCCATAATTCAATTTTCATCCATACTCCTAGCGATTTCATCCAAGACTTCTTTTGACAAAAAACTTCATGGTTTGTTGCCATTTTTTAGCCAAATTATTTTTTTCTACTACAATTTGGCACTAGAAGGCCAAAACATAAGCCCTTGTCCCAACGCAACGAATCAAAGCCCATGCATCCCTCCTTGCAAAGGACTTTCTAACTATACCAAGAACGCCATTGGGGGATGCACGGTCCGATAGATCTCAACATCAAAACAAACAAAACAAAATAAACAAAAATAGTTGCAAACACTTTCATTTTCATCTAATGAATATTCCATGCATGTCCACTGAGTAGGAAATATAAATATTTTTTTCAAAGACTTTAATAAAATCTTTTTTGGCTAACCATATAATATCTTTTCATTCTACTTTACATCCAAGTTGCCCACTTGGATTGCTTCAAAAATGCCACTAGTAAAGGGGTGATTGTAAAACCACTTGCTACACCTCGTGTACTCATGTATTATGGGTTTTTTTATTTTATTTGGTCTGTTATGGATGTTGCCAATGTTAAGTGTTGTGATGGTAGAATGTTTTTCACATTTCTATCAAATGTTTTTACATATTTTTACCATGATTGTGACATCTGTCACAAGTCATGTGGCATTTTCACTATGACCATGATCTTTACCGTTGGTTAGGAGCTCTTCCATCTTGGTGTGGTTAACTTTCTAGCCAATTACAAGGCTTAGGGTTGACTCATGGCACACTTTCTTTCATATTATATATTAGCACAATGTATTTGTGCACAATATAAGCATTGTAACTATAATTTTCAAGGAGAAAAAAACAAAAGTGCGAGATGATGTGAAAGTTCCTACCTACTTGAAATAGAACTTTGCTAGGCATTATTGAATTTCCTCATAGGCATTCAGAGAGGCATTATCCCTTTTCTACGGGGGAATGATCCAATTTGGTTAACAATGTTATGGGCATGCGAAGATGCCCTACACAACTACTCAATTACACTAGTGTTGATGAATTTATGATTCACCTTCATGATTCTCATTGTAGCTTTTTTTAGTTAGACTTTCATTTTTGTAGTTTAAATCTTTATTTATATTTAAGCGGATGTGCTCACCTTATAATTAACTTCTTCCAGTTAAATATGTATGTACGTACGTACATATGTGTATGTATGTACGTACATATATGTATGTATGTATATAAGTATGTATTCTCTTTATTGTTTAGCTCAATATTATTTTTGTTGTCTCATTTGCTATGGTATTAGAGCGACATCAAGAAACTCATAAACTTGTTGTGTCTTACTTTTTGCATGTCTTTAGTCCTTTTGTTTTTTGATGCCTAGAACAACAAAACATTTGAATACAAAATGCCTCTTCTTTTTCATCATTTAGTTAGAAACAATTTTCTCTCATTTCATTACATCATTGTGTCTACTCATGGCTATTACTCATAGTCTCTATCCGTTAGTCATCGTGTCAAAATACAGTGTAGTTTCTAAGGAGGCTGAGTTCATAGGTTTGTCTAACTTCTACTTGTGGAAGCACATACTCTAACCCAAATAGCTAAAATAAAAAGTGGTTGATTTTCTATTTCTCTTTGTTCAATGCTTTACTTCAAAACAAAAATTGGAGATGATGCTATGAGTGATGAAACTAAAGAACGCCTAGTATATATTATGATTATGTCTACCAAGCCAACTTTCTTAGCTTGATGATTGGACAGAAAATCAAGAGCCAAAAAACTTGTGGGAATCTCTATGAGCAATACTTTTCATTTAATAGTTTTAATAGTTTAAACAAAAAATCATTAATAATTTTAATAATTTCATTAATTTTAAAGAAATTATTAAGTTAGAAGTTGGTAATAGTTATTGTAGAGGAAAACAATAAATTGTTAATAATTCTCAAATAGAATTAAAATATGAACTCTAACCATGAAATTTTTGTTGCAAGTAATCTGCACCCAATTGACATTTTTGTTAGAAAAAATATTAAAATTGACTTTAGAAATGGATCCAAGTAGGAGACTTGGTGGTCAACATATATAGATTTGATTTTCTATTGGGGAAAAAGTAGGTGTTCATCTTAGGCACTTGTTGCTTTTAGGTACTTACTACTGTTTTATCTGAAAGATTGACTTACACTACTAAAAAAAGACTTTCTTTTCAAGTGAGCTTGATACTCATTTCTACTATAGTGTTGGAAAAATTTCACACATAATCTCATTTTTTTAATTTCAAAGTATCACCATGATCATAAGCTATTCATGCAAAGTAGTATATTGTCAAATTCAGGTGGAAGATTATAGCACATTTTTTTAAGAAACCTTCATTGACTGTAGCACTATTTATAGTTATGTGGTGTGCTAATTATAGTTTATAATAAAAACATAGACAGATTCATTACATGGACCTACATCAAAAATTCTAGTCGCATAATCATTGAATATGCTTTAAAAAAGGGCTAAAAAAGAACCCTAGCAATGCCTTGTACAAATACGTATAATTGAAAACTTATCTCAAACCAAGCTTTATGTACCAATCAATGAGACACTAGGCCAAGTAATCATTGTTTAACAACTTGGTGTAGGTGTGATACATGCATTATTTCAATTATCCACAATTGAGCAATCAAAGGCATTGACAAGACATTGGAGTATCTAATTGTGTCCCTCACATATGCAAGAGTATGTACAACACCCGGGGAGATCACTAGCTATTTTTAGAAAACTACGTGAGTTAAAAGATAGGGTCCATTTAATTCATAGGTGAAAAATTTTATATAATTTTTAGAGCTACTATAGGGTCTATGAAATGCTACATCCTCTAATATATATAAAATAGGGTATGTAAAAATATCATATGGTAGGAATTTTTATTAATAAGTTAGCCTTGACAGATAGGAGTTGTACAAATTTTTTATAGTATAATGAGTATAAGTGTAGATAAATAATTTTCTGCATAGGATAAAATGTGCACAATCCAATAAATGTTGGGGATTTCCTCTATCAACTTGTCACTAGTGTTAGATAATTTTAGCTTGTCTATGAAAGTGTCAATATTTGAACAATGTAAGGGCATCTAAGAATCTATTGTTCTACAAAAAAAACATTGATTTGGAAATCTACAGTGAACACTACAAGAAAATAGGGGTATAAATGACTTGTCCACAATGACTGCAGCAACAACAATGATTTTAAAATGACTGCAAAATGACTATTTTACAATCGTTGTTGTTGGTGAGGTCATTGTGAACAAGTCATTTATACCTCTATTTTCTTATAGTGGAAGGATGTATGACAACGGATTGTCTTTCTATAAAGATCCATTAAAGAAATGTTTTAGGTTTGGAGGTACCTTCACTCCTATGGGGCATAAGGTTAGTGAGGACTTTGGACTAGCTATCTCACTGCTTTATTGGTGTTGTGTTTCAGTACAAGGTGAATAAGACTTGCTTTGGTTGTTAGATTGATGATATTACTTTTGGGGGATTCATCTTACTGCTTTTCTAACGTTTTTGATATTGCGTGGAGTCTTAATCCCTGAGCGCCCCAACTCATCAAATATGGCCCCTCCAAATTGAAAGATCTCATTGTTTGACTATTAWAATCTTTTCAATGGTACGGTCAAAGGACATGTCATTTTCACTCTAGCTCTAGATTTGTCTCCACTACCAATTGGTACGGTCAATTTGTGTGGATCTCTTTTTAGATGATGGTTTAGTGGGAATCAATTGAAAAGTTCTCGATTTTAGTAAACATGAGCTCGGTAGTCAGGGGTTAAAACAATGACAATGACAAACATTCAAAGAACAATCAACTTAAAACAATGACAAGTCTTTATACTTGGTTTGAATGTCATGATTGTTTGATGCTCATGCAATGTTGCATGTTCCTTTCTATACTAGATTGATTAAAGTACATGGCTTAGAACTTAGAAATATCCAAAACTAGGGTTGAATTGCACATTTTTATTTATTATTATGTGAAATTGTATTATGGAACTAGCACCTCATATATCAAAAAAATTAAGTATAAATGTAAGACATTGGTTTTATAGTGTATATTGTGTATGCATGAAAAAATTGGATATATAAGTTTTAGATGTAAACTAGCCCAACTATAAAAAAACATTTGAAGAATTTATAAGAAAATTATAGGGTATTAGAAATATGCTAGTAATATTTTTTTATGTAAAAATAGGGTCAACTTAAATACAACAATCAAGGTAAATAGCCCTACATCAAATAACCTCTTAACTCAGGTGTATACCTTAAATTACAAGGAGTGATCTCTCCGAGGTACAACAATAATTCCACCTCCCTTGATATATTAAATTGCAAATACATTAAAGGACTAGTTGCATTTACAAAATTCCTAAAACACTCATGTATGAATTCTCCTTGAAGAGACACGATTATATTGTATTAAATCCTAAAATTGGTGTTACAGGACGGAAATATCTTGAAAATTGATTGTAGCACAAAATTGGAATTGAGAGACACAAATTAACGATTTTCTTCAAACTTTGCTTACTTCCATTGTAATTTGAATTTTTACATATTATTTAGTCATATTGTCATTAAAAAATAAATTCAAAAAATTCAAAAGAATTTGAAATAACAATTGTGCTTGTTTGTAAGTGAACAAAAGTTTTCAAWGTCAAATACAACATTTCTATGAAGTTCATGGGTTTTTGTACGATCATGATTATAAGTCATATTAGGGCCACTTCACACTACGGCACAAGATTGAGAGTCCGTCGATTTCTGCCAATCAAATTTCAGAAACCCAAGACTTTGGCCTCTCAACCCTTCACACTGCGCGGCACACTCCAAAGTCAGTCGCCCTCAAAACTGTCAAATGGCAACTAAATGCTAATGTGGCGACAGACTCTCAATCAAAGTTTGGGTCGCCATTTTTGGCCGATCCAAACTCTGATCGAGAGTTCATTGAATTATGAGGATAAAAAATCAGAAATACTAAGTCCGTTAAAATCTCTGCCGTTAGATTGGTAGGATGCTCCCTCCCTTTTTTATTTTTTTATTTTTTTATTGCCACATGAATGACAATTCACAAAAAAAATTCAGAAATTGAATGGATTTTAATATGGAGAGAAAAAATATAAATCGAAAAAATGAAGTAGGTTTGGACTTTGGCTTGGACTTTCATCAGGCCTTTGGAGGCTTCACACTATGGCTGGCCGTAGGCTTTAATTCCTAGTTTTTATGGCCTATTTATTGCTCATTTCCTTGGACTCTCACCAAAGTTTGGCCACTCAATCCCACGACCTCTCAATTTGGACGGCCATAGTGTGAAGCAGCCCTTACACTACTAAGGCAAATGTATGACGATCTTTTTTGAGATTAAGAAACTTAGAAAAACTTATATATGTATAACATATTTCTTTTTGAAATTTATGGAAGATAAGGGTGATTGCAAGAAACACTTGTATTATTTGTTGTGTTTTTGAGCAGTACTCATAAACTTTTCCGGAGTACTTTAAAAATAGAAAACTAATTTTTAAAATTTCTTAAAAATATAGTCAATGTATACACCTTTAAGATGAAGATAACCACTAAAGGAATTTCATTGAAAAATTCTCTAACTACGAGAACTAAAAAAGTGCCAAATCTCAAGAAAATAGGTGTTTTGATGTGAAAATTACTTAAAAATAGTAAAAATAAGTAAATTCAAAAAATAAAAAGTGGCCATTTGTAACAACTTTATGAAGATGGTTATCCACCAAAAAAACCACTAGAGTAATTATTTATATGTTTCAAAATGCAACCTGTATATAACGCTCTTTAGACCAATATAGAACACACTTGGAACATGATTTTGAAAATCCCTCACCTAGAAAGGTGTATCTTTATTAGAAGAACTACCCTACCAAATTTTACAATCTAATTCTTCAAAAAACGTAGTGGTTAGGTACTAAAAACCTCCAAATTGGTAAGTGTGACATTGAATCGGGCTCTATTTTTGGATAGTAAATTATTTTTGAAAATTACACAAAAATAAGACAAGGTCCATAGTAGCCATGAGTACCTACCCTATAAATCTTGATTCATTTGGAGCCAAAACAAAAAAGTTATGGCCAAAAATCAGATGAGCACGCAATGTGTGACGGAAAATAGGACAGGTGTTTCTTGCAATCACCCATAATTTGTTAGTATTGTGACATCATTCGGTTGGTTTCATTTTTTACATACGGCATCTTATATCTATTACCTCTACCTATTATGATTAATTTTTTGCCACTAATAGTAAAAAAACATTAGACATTTTTTATATCCATTCTATAAAAGAGTATGTTTTGCAGTTTCCTAAACATTATATTTTTTTGACACTATTTTTGATATATTCTTAATAAAATTTTATTCATTCCATTTGGATGTGTTGTGAGATATTTTGATAGCTACGTTTTAATATGTAGGGATTTTATTCATGTGACTTAGTTCTATTTTAGATGTGCCATCAATAATTTACAAGCTTCATCTTCACTATTGATGGAAAGTCAAGATGCATCCATCAATCATTCAATCTAATACAAAACCATGCAAAACCATGGTTAGAACCCTCAAAATTTGCATCTAATTGAATAGGCTTTTATGATTTTAAGTGAATATTAAATCAAACCATGCTATTTGAAGAGTTCATTTTGGAGCAATGATCTATGAATAATGTAGAAACACCTAATTGCAACATTCCTATTTTATGATAAATATAAAATAGCCTTGAATGAACACTTCTATCATTCAAAAATATCGCAACTTTTCAAAAGTAACCAATGAAAGTATGAGACATTTCATGCCTCAAGGGGGTCTATTCAAGGTGAATCTAGTATAATAGACAGGACTAGTGTGCTATGTGATGTTTCCAAAGTTAAAATAAAAGTCAAAATAATTTTCTAATTTTCTAATTTATAAAAACTTTGAAATCCAATGACTTTCACATATAAGGTCCAAATGCCACAAAACAAAGTCCGTGCACCCCTCTTTGCCAAGGGCTTTCCGATGGTACAAAGAATGTGACTACGGGACTCATGGTACAGGAGACCTCAACATAACAACTAACTACCTAACTTAACCCTCAAACAATGTTGGCCTTTAGAAGACATGCGCCACTACGGCCATATTCTGAGCTTACTTGGTGTACAAAGCAGTACTTCAAGCTCTACAAAGCAGCTTTGGGAGCTCAGATTTTCTACTTGTGTTCTTTGTTGAGGCAAGTAGAGCGTGGAAAAATGTCTGGGTATATTCCAACGACTAAGAATTTGTGAAAATGTTAGCAAGGGTTGGATTTGCCGCTTAGGGTCTTTCATTGAATATTTTGCACTATAAAAAAACTATGTTCTTGCCTGTGTTTTAAAAAAAACGCATGATATCTTGGAAAACAGGTTGCGTTTTTTTAACGTCATGCAAGATTTTAGATTTCAAGTGACATTGGAAAAATTGTCATAGTAGAAGAAGGAAACCAACTGTGTGTCTCCGGGGACACATATGTTTTAAATGATATTGGAATGAACGTCACTTGTTTCGATTGACGTCAAAGAAAACAAGAGGAAGCCATGTCAGCAATTGGTTGTTTTTTCACAATGAGTAATTTTGGAAAAGTTATTGCCATGTTAGAAAAAAGGTTGTCCAAGGTAAAAAACACAGTGGAATGGCAGCAACTTACTAAAGGAGCCACAAATTCATAAGGATGGAAGTTTTAGCAATGGCTACAATAGGAAATATTTTCCACTCAATAAACTCCGTTACTTGAGATTTTTTCCATGCTATAAATTTTGTCACAAAAATTTTTCTTGTGATATTTGTCCAAAGACTTGGTAAATAGAAAAATACTATTTCACTCAATAAATTTTGTCACTATGGAATTTTTTTCGCCAAGAATATTGTCAAGTTTTAGGAGAAAAAAAAGGGGTGTGGTGGAAAAAATGCGGGAGTGGTGAAAAAAACATAAAGAGTGGGAAAAAAAAAATGGGGAGTGGGGAGGAATAATGGGTGGGTTGGGGAAAAAAATAAGGAGTGGAGAATAAAATGGGGAGTGGGAACAAATTGGGGAATGCAAAAAAGAAATAGGAGTTGAGAAAACAATGGGGATTGGGGAAAAAAATGGCAAGTGGGCAATAGACTGGGGAATGCAAAAAAAAACTTGGGAAGTACAAACAAAAATTGGAGAACGGGAAAAAAAATGGAGAGTGGAGAATGCAAAACAAAAATGAGGAGTACGTGAGGAAATAATTGGGGAGTGTTGAAAACATGAGGAATACAAAAATGAAATGGGGACTGTCACGTAAAATTGGGCAGTGGGGAAAAAAATGGGTTTACAGGGAAAAAAAATGGAGAGTATGAACCAAAAATGGGGAGCGGAGAAGGAAATGGGGAATTAAACGCTTGTTGCAAAAAAAAACTTATTAACAAAATTTATTATTCACACATATTTTGGAGGATCTTCAAGCATTTCTCATATGAATGGGTGAGTTTAATATTGTTCATGGTTTATGTTCGAACAAAAAGACTAAGGAGTGTGGAATTGTGAGCAAGAATATAATATTGTGGAAATATTTTGAAGAGGGCACTCATGTTTGGCTACAATAAAATTGTTTATGTGACATTCATGATTCTCTTAGACACCCATTTTATTTGGAAAAGATTGCTTATTAGATGTCAAAGTGTTGATTTCTTTTCTCATCTTATGTTTTTTAATACAATTTATTGGAATTTGTGAACTTTCTTAATAAAATTGGAAATAGTTCATTTCTCTAAGGTCGTGTTACACGTGTATATCAAATTTTGTTTTTTTTCTTAACATTTTTCCTTCAATTAAATTGCTTTTATACGTGCAACAATTTTTCTCCTTTTTTTCACCCATTCTTTTGGGAGAAAACACATGTGAGTGTGAAATTCTTGATTTTTTTCCTCATCTTCAAATTAAAAAAATATATACATGTGTGTATATATATATAATGAAATAAAATAAATAAATTGTAGTTGATGTAACAATTTAAAATGATGGCATGCTAGGTCAGGCACAAACAGACATTGTTTATTTTTTAGCATTGTTTTTTAAATGTTGATTGAGACATCAATCAAAACATCAATTGAAAGGTTGACTAAAACATGCATATGTTTTTTGCAACGTCTACCAAGACATCCAAATTGATAGGATCTAAATTCTAATAGATTAGGCATATCCCATATGGTTTAGATATATATGGTATACAATGTATGGCATAATTTGTATGCTGTATTTTATGTGAAAAAATCCATGTTAAGCACTCTACATGGTAGCTAACGTGGATATGCTACATTAGATTTTGGACAGCCCATGTTAGATTGTTTTGGGTAGAAATCCATGTAAAGTGCTCCACATGGCCGCTAACGTGGACGTTCTATGTCAGATTTTTTGGAGGTCCAATTCAGCATTAGGAGAAATACGAGGTCTCCAAAAGGCTGTCAAAACGAATTAGCGGCAAGGCACTGTGACATTATATAATTTTTAAAATTATTATTATTATTTTTAATTAAAAATAAAACTTCATAAAAATTAAAAATAATAAAAAATAATAAAAAAATAAAAAAATAAAAAAATAATAAAAAATAATAAAATAATAAAAAAATTATTGAGAATGTGATGTGGCATGCAGGTTTTCATTTTTTTTTTTTCCCTTCCATAATAGAACTACGGCCTTTTTGAACTTGCAGCCTTTGGGAGGGCTCATACTTCTCCTAATGATTTTGGGGGGTCCATGTCATTTTTTCAAAAAATCCATGTCACTACCTTGGGTAGACAATTTTGGATTTGAGAAATGTCATGCATGGCAAAAATTAGCTGATGTGGAATTCCTAAACTCCTCCACGTGCCAAAATAAAGTAAATTTCTCCAAAGTAGTCTTTTATGACATTGCAAAAAACAAGCCCATTTTTGGAATTTGTTTTTCAAATTTTGCACATTTTTTTCTTGTTTTTCATAATAGATTTTTGAGAACATCCGTTTTGACTTGGCATCCCATCAAAATTGACGTCAACCCATGTTTTCTTTAATGTCACAAAAACTGTTAGTTTCTTATAGTGTTGGATACTATTACGGTACTTCACATAATCAATGACTAATCGGGACATTGGTGTCAATCTCAAGTATGGGTTTCCCAGTTGCATTAGCTAGGCCCTCATTTCACACAACATGGAGCTCAATCGTACAAGTTGGATCCCAAAACTACAATGTGCATTACAGTTGGCTATTGTGTTGACGTCAAAGCTTATTGATTGATGTTATCACCCACTTTATTAGACGAATTTTATGTACAAAGATGTCATATCTACCAGCATTGTTTCTAGCATTCTCATTTTTATTAACCACCAAGTAAAGTGAAACTTTAGAGCTTTTTACAGACTAAGTTGTGATCATTGAAATTAACTATCAATCCAYTCACCACTCACCAATTCTTCTTCAACGATTCACCTTCCATTTATAGTTCATCGTACAATAGGCACTTCAAACTACTAGTGGGCACGTTCTTTCAATTCACTCCTTCTCAAAGTAACTAAGTTAAAAACATCAATTAGTAAAGAGAGCAAACGCATGCACATAAACACAAAAAGTTATGGAACTTCTCAACTCCTATTTGTATAAGTTCACCCTTGCTTCAAAAATTCCCTATTCCTCTTGTTTACATGAACCTATATATTTACCAATTCTACATCTCTTGAAGTATGTTGATCCACATCCATTCAATATATCACAACGTCACAGAATCATAAATTGATGGCATTGAAAAGACTAAAGTAATTAATCCAAACTTTAAATAATGATGATTGCCAAAAAAATTACTTAGAGAAGGTGAGATTGAATCTACTTCGCAAATTGCAATAGAAATCCGACATCAATTTGCAAATGCACCACCACTCCTAAACCCAAAGGTGAGCATTGGAGGAGGCAAGCATTGTGTTGTGGTGAGACCACACAAAATCTACTAAACCAATCACTAGTTGTTACAACCTGACACCAAATAACAATGTATTTACATCGCTTAGATTGTCAAAAGATATGATCTAGCATGAAGTATGTTGCTAGTTCATTTCTAGTAAATAGAGATTCCTCTTTGAATTCCTGAATTTTTCAAAAAAAAATTCTAAATTTTCCTTACATTGATGCCCACAATATTCAAGATCTTAGTATTTACAAATACATCCATTTTCATTGAGTTGTTACCTAAATACAACAAAAATATTTGGGCCATCTGAGCATTTAAAGGTTAAAGATACTATTGACTATCTTCCATTTTCAACTTTGAAAATTTATAAAATATTACTCCATCGTCAAAATACTAAAACTTTGAAAATTTATAAAATAATACTCCATTGTCAAAATACTAAAACTTTGAAAATTTATAAAATAGTACTCCATTGTCAAAATATTATAACCTTGAAAATTTATAAAATAGTACTCCATTGCCAAAATATTATGAAACCACTTGGAATGCATCGCTCTTGAGTTCACTAAGGTGGACACACCCAAAATCCCCCCTAATTTAAAAGCACTATCTTCAAAATTTATACATCTCCAAAATCAATTCGGAACCCATGTGGAAAAATCCCTTTTACAACCAAACTTTGACCCTTCATAGCTTCCATTCCAACTGTCATATCCAAATGTCGCATTCTTTGGTGCATTGGAACTTCCTTTAGCTTGCCAAAAATACAGTATGAAAATCTAACTAGCCTTATACTACTAACTAGACATAGTTTCGGAAACTTGACAAAAGGCACTTGACGATTCCAGCTAACTCTGGCTCGACTACAGTGGGCACATCCAATTATACAATGAAAAGGACATGATCYATTTTCTAATCCATTTTATGTTTTGCCAATTTTCAAGAACCATCCATCAAAGTACTCCGGAATCCATCCCAAAATTCCTATTAATTGATATCCGTCAAAATYTTACACTGAAAATGGATTGGACCTMCATTAAAATGACAAGCTAAGAAAACGAYTATAGAACTTACTGCCTGTATACTGATACACCAACTAAAATTTCAATAGCAGAACGATCGTTTCATTAACATTTACTGTGGCTTCTGAAACAAGGTGTATACCAACTTGACTTACATCAGCTTCACCGACTCGGTGAAACCTCTTCAATCACTGGCAGARAGTGGATGCAGGGCAAGTACTTTCGTTCAAACAAAGCTGTAAGATCCTTTGCGAATGTTGCAACCACGAAAAATAAAACACGTTCAATACAAGCTGAACGAGAGGGTTTGTTACCAACTGGATTTTCCAACCCAATTCAGAAGAACTGTTCGACAACATTTCAAGAAACACAAATATAAAACAAAATATCGGATATAAAAACCTAGACAGATGAGAAGAAACAAGACATCTGAATACAATGTTTAAAACTTCAAATTCAAAACCGTCAATATACAGGAGCAAGTACCCACTAGGAGCAGCATATCCAAGGTTCACATTCCTTTTTGGTGAAACCAGGATATGCACCAAAGGGGGGGGGAGGGGATGTTTCTCAAAGCATCAACCAACTGTAGGACATTTCACAACTTTCCGTTCATCGTTGACAAAAAGCCTCACGCGGTTTGTATTGTAATCCATTGTTGTCATCATGCCCGAGCCTACGATCTGCACATTCAAATTGGGCCTCTCAGTCAATATGTGGGTCTTCGCTTCTTCGGCATCTCGCCCCACAAGATCTGGCCAGCGCCCATCTGCAGTCGACATCACAAGCAACAAGCACTTTCAATTAAACTTGATGCAGAGGAAATGCACAACAATGCATTTGAGAATCCTAAAATACCTAAGCAYGAAATCCACTTCAAACTTCCATACACCTCCACTACGTTAACCCTATCCCCTAAACAGGATCCCTTCTGACATCACTCAGTAAACCTTGTTTAGTAGAAGAAGTAACGATGTCCAGCACTCGTTACCCTGGTGGCATGAAGACACTAAAYRGAATCCAGWAATTACGTCCTACAGWGCAAGAACCMCCGYTGTCATGCCCAATATTTCAAAAATGAAAAAACAGTAAGCGCATGTACTCAAGAATCACGTACCGAGGGCAGAGTGGATCCCAATTCGACCATGGTTCGCATGACCTCCGGCAAAGRACGCCATGAGAGCGATCAAAACGATCAAACACGCCACCGTCCGCATCGAGTCTGTTCAAAATCAACAATTTAGGAGAAAAGGCCAGATCCACGAACAAAAATAGCTAGCACACGTTGTACAGCACCCACATCAGACCTCATCCGCTCTAAGTTAGGGTTTGAAGCCCCGACCAYAACCCAAATGACCAGAACCCCCACCCAATCCTCCAATCAACCACCAACCCAGCTGAAACCACGGCCCCGGGAACGAAACCAGCTTCGACGCACACCAACGTGCGGAGAAGCAAAAGAGACCGAAACAACCCAGGAAATCCACCTGAAACCGRAATGGAAGCGGCAAAAGGAAAGGCGATGGAACCTGCAGATAAGCCGAGTAAATGGCGTTGCGAACGACGGCAACCGAGTCGACAACAATGGCTGTAAATTTGACAAAGCGGGATGGCGATGCAGAAAGGGAAGAACACAACAMAACGGGAAGGAAGACGAACTGACTTAACTACGGGAAGGGTACAATAACTTAGAGAGASGCGTGACTGAGCATAAGCTTAGATTAGGGGAAAAGAGATTCCAAGGCTATTGCGAAACCAGGCTCCCAAGGCCGCACAGCTGGACGGTCGAGATTTCTTTTCTTCCTTGCGGCACCGGCGGCGGGATCGGACGGTGGGCCACCCGACGGACAGCCGAACGGACGCTGGCGAGAGGCGCGGCACGGCAGGCTCCGTCAGTTCGGTAAGGTGGCCAACCACGCAATTACGCATATTTGGAGCGCAGCCGTTTTCTGAATGCAGAATTTTTCCAACGCACAGAAATAAGGCCAGGGTGAACTGCCCCCCTCATTGCCCCTGTAAATGTAAAAATTGTCCCCTATTTTGTGCCGCGTCAATTTGGTATTTCTTCACCTCCTCAAGCTAGTTTGGGGCCTCTAATTGAAAATATGATTTCAGAACTTGCAAATTTTGTCATGTGTGGCAAATAAAAGAATTCCAGTGTGCTTTCCCTAGAAGTAAAAGAAGGGGCAATGAGGGGGTAGTTCCCCCTGGCCCTAAAATAGAGTTTGGAAGGACTGCATATTTTTCCGGAATTTTATTATACAAAACGTAATTACTTTGAATTTTTTTAGTGGAGTTCTCTTTGACCTATAATACTAATATAGACTTTTCTATTTATGACCATAGACTAATTGCAAAATCAACCAAAGGTTAGTTGCAATATTGAGAGCCTTGCAACCAATTATGATGCACCATAATTGCTCCGGGAAATGTGCCACAACTTCACGGAAAGAAATGCCTCTAGATTGGAAATGGGGGGGGGGATCAAAAATGGGTTGGTTGCCGTAGAGAAGTTTGGTTAGAGCATCCCCACCTATCCAGATGAATGTCATCTAGATAGGGAAGACCCTACATTGGGAACTAACACCCCCATTGTCTTAGTATTGTTTCAACGGTCTCACAGTCCAACTTTGAAAGTTTACAATTGCAATACAACATCAGTACTGCAATAAATGTAGTTTTAGCGGAAGTAATGTATCCCATTGAAACAATATTGTCACAATATTGATGCTATTCTGCAACAATATACTTTCAAAGTTGGAGTGTGAACCCATTGAAACAATATTGTTGCAGTATTGATGCTGTTCTGCAACGGTACACATTCAAATTTGGAGTGTGAACCCAATGAAACAATATTGTTTCAATGGAGGATACTTTTCTGATGTACTCATCACAAAAGTACCCCTTTTTGCAATAATATTGTTTCAATGGTCTCATAGTGCAATATTGAAAGTATATTGTTAATGTACAAAATAGTATTGTAACAATATTGTTTCAATGGGGAGCACTGTTCTCATTGAAACGACATTTGTTGTAGTACAAATGCTGTACTACAATATTACACTTGCAAAATTGGATTGTGAGACCATTGAAATAGTATTGCATTAGTACTAAAAGAGTGGGTGGGGTGAATTTTCCGATGTACCAACATGTTATATCTTCAAATACTTGGGAGAAAAGGTCCCAATTCCCTAAACGGGGAGGGCAACTGCTACGGAATTCGGATATGGTACCCCCTATATCTGCTTTCACTCACATTCTCAAATACATAAATAGCTCATTTGTTGTTTTATTGTTGACTTTGGTATACTTACTGCTTGYTTGGTTRTTACACRTGAAAAAGCCATGTAATACTACATAAATTGAATGAAATTTTAGGCATATAGGGAAGAACTGGTGGGCACTTCCCTTCCTTATCCACATCTTTATTCTYTTTCATCTACATTGAATAGGGGTATTAAGGGACCCATACTAATCATTTGACATTTGATACTATATAAACATCTACATGTGTTGTACATCAGTAGTGACTAAAGTGTTCAAATATTGTACATCAAGTTTTGAATGTCTACAATTTTCCTCATTAAATCCCCTTAATTGTTTGGTCCCCTCAATAGCCCTATTCAGTGTAGATGGGGATAGGGATAGAAAAGCTGTTGGTGTGTGTGCTATTACCTCCTTAAGCCTTAAGCAATCCGAAGTTGAGAAAGTAAACGATGAACAAAGTTGAATAGCCAGTGGAGACGGAGAACGATGAAATATCATTCATCCATATTTTTGCAAATTACAAAAGAAATTCACAATCTATTAGTGGTAACAATGAGTACTTCACGAGGAGCATTTGAAAGTGAAAAATACTTGAAGTCAAACATGTATAATTTTTCTAAAAAATTTCATGTGCCAACCATGGCTTTTTTTTCTGTCAAAATTTTGCAAGATTGTCAAAATTTTGCGAGATTGTCAAAATTCTAACCTCTATTGTTCCGTTCCTCTAAAATTTGGCCTCAACAGTGAGGCCAACAAGGGGGACACTAGTCAAAAAAAAAACCCTATTGCCGACCCATCTGGCAAAGTGTGGAAATGCCTTTATTTGGGTGACATGCGCTTGTAATGCAACAAGGAAGGACATTTCCTTTGTGGTTGACATGTTTGAAGAAAACAATTAACCCTTAAAGGACCAAGCTACGTTTCTTGGCAACTTAGCAATTTTGTGCAGCTCATTGCAAATGGAGTTTTCATTATTTTTCTTTGAAATTTTTACACAACATGTGTCCAAGGAGTAGCTTTAAGGCCTAACAATTTTCATAACGTTTGACTACACCGTTAAAAAGTTATTGCATGATATGTGATTTTCTTTAAACTTTGGGCAGCTTGGGCAGCCCAAAAGACTTCTTCAAAAATCACTTTTTGAAAAAATAAAAATTTGAAATTGGTTCTTTACAATTATATACAAGTGGAAAGCTTTGAATCATTCCAATTGGATTAGTGAGCTCAAAGATATGAGGAGTTACTTTTAGATTGTGTGTAGGTATGGTTTTTAGGAACTCCATACTTACCCATTTTTATAATGAAAAGTGCACAATTAATGCTTGACCATGCTAAAATATTCTTTTTGGCAACCACCAAATTGCAATTTTTCCTTAGTTGACAAATCTACTTTTTCTTTGTAAATAGTTCATCATACTAACAATAGTGAATTTTTTTGCTTTTGGGCATTAGGAGACTTGTGATTTTTTGGTAGGCAAAAATAGTGAGTTGCAGTAGTAGGGCAAGTAATAAATTCATCATTCAAAGTAATTGTGACCCTCTGTTTTAAAGGAACAAACCTTGGAAGGCCCATTGGCAATAGCTAAGTTGGCATAAAAGAAATCATCAAAGTGACTTGCTCTAGCTTGTTACATGTAACCTTATTTAGTGTAAAAATGGAATTTGAGCTGATTAATATATATTTAAATGCATTTTACAGCCCGGAGCATCTTTTAGAAATCATCCAACAATCCCAGTTTCTTGTCCCTATACTCAATTGCAATACTATAGTCGCCTAATCCTAGCCTATTTTTTGATAGGTTTTGTTGCTCTCATGTGGTGTTCTTAGAGAAATTATTGCCAATATTATGGAAAATAAGTCTTCTCTAGCATTTTTTGATGAAGACTTCATGCTGATTGCAAGAAACATTTGTCCTATTTGTCTCAAAACGGTCTATTATAGTGAGTCATGTGACTTTTGGAATTTTTATTTTTTAAATAAAACAAAATATGGATAGTTTTTAAATCATTGAAAATAGGATGCTTCTAGAAACTCAAACCTAGAAAAAATTATCCCTAAAAGTTGTGTACAGACAAAAAGCACAATAAAAAATAACTAAGAAATTGGACACTTTGTTGTTTGATTTTTATAAAATTGAAAATTGAAAATTGAAAATTAAAATATGCTTCTTCTCAAGTATTTTCATCTTCGAGAAAAAAAATTGTGTTCTTTGCACTTGCGCAAAGGTAGTGTAGTTTGAATACATGTGGAAGGTGGAAACTTTATTATTTTGACAAAATCTCTTTGAAGGATTGTGTAACTTTAAAAAAGTCCTTGAATCCCAATTTTGAGCTTCAAATTTGCATACGTGGGTCAAAATTAGGACTAAAAAACTCCAAAATGACCAAGGTAGACACCCAATCAAGGTCTATTTTAGAATAGTAAAATAATTTTGAAAAAACAACAACTACCACATATACCTTTGATTCCAATTTCATGTAAATCGGCTTACAATACAAAAGTTATGAGCAAAAAATCACATGTCCAAGGCAAAGGGAGCAAAAAATAGGACAAGTGTTTCTTGCAATCACCCTTCACAATTACTATTTAAGACATCACAATTATTGTTTAGACTTATTAAATGATTCTTTTATTTTTGAAAATTAACAACTAAGGCACCTACTACTTTCTCTTCTACAAATAGTTGATTGAAATAGCAATGATGGAGATTTTACAATCATAGAATGACACCTAATTTGGATTACACCATGATGTTCTACACTATTATATATGCCTAGTATAGGGTGGTATAGAGATATCATGTCATTACACATTGTCACACATAATACATTGTATAGCCACAACTTTTAGTTGGATAATCAATCAAAATGAAGACAAGAGTATTAGAGCAACCCTCTCAAAGAAAACATTAGGATTCCTATTCAMACAAATTTATCAAGTGTCTTGTACTCCTACCATGAATGAATGGAAGAGTGCACATGTATCTGAGAAAATATCAAAACTTTATTAATGGCTAAAACACCATGGCCACAATCTTCACAATAAAAGATCTCTCTCCAAAACACATACAAACTTGACTTGACAAGTTAGAATGTCACGTCAAAGAAGCTTATTTGTCTAAGTACCCTAAACCTTAGTTGACCAATTCAAAGTGCTGTAACTTTTACATCCAATGTCTGAGTTCAATCAAAGTTGTTGGAAAATTTGAGGTCTTTTCTCTAGTTTGTGTGGTAAAATTTTCAAGTCAATCTAAGATAATCAAAGTTGTTGGAAAATTTGCGGTCTTTTTTCTAGTTTGTGTGGTAAAATTTTCAAGTCAATCCAAGATAATCAAAGTTGTTGGAAAACTTGCGCTCTTTTTTCTAGTTTGTGTGGTAAAATTTTCAAGTCAATTTAAGATAATTAATCAAAGTTGTTGGAAAATTTGCGGTCTTTTTTCTAGTTTGTGTGGTAAAATTTTCAAGTCAATCCAAGATATACAGATGTTTTGAAAGCCAATTGAAGTTCATAGGTTCAATTTGAGTTCACCAAACTGCATTTGATGGCTGCAACTTTGGGGGCTTGTATCTCCTTCATCAAATCTTTGTTTTCAATAAAAGTTGTTGGGTTATTTTACCCTTGAAGTCTAGTTATTGTGTTAAAAGTTTTATGTCAATCCAAGTTGTTTTGAATTTTGGGGAGCAATTTGAAGTTCAAAATCTTGATATCACTATAAGAAAACAGAGTTTTTTGTGACATTGTGAAAAACATGTTCTGTCATTTAGTTAGACATGAAAATAATTTGCGTGGATGTCACCTAAAATTTGTTATAATTGACGTGCAAAAAACGTATGAGAATCTTGAATGACTAGACTTGTTTTGTGAAGTTTTTCTACATGGTGATCCTTGAATCAACCTAACAAAAATTATTGGAAACAGACATTGTATGAAGAAGATATAAGCCTCCAAAGCTCACTATAATCCAAAAATACACTATAAGAAACTCTCGTTTTAGGTGTTGTTGTCTAAAGAAGTATTATGTTTCTTGAGATGTCATGCATTTTTTTGAAACGGCTGCGAAAGTGAAAATTTAATGTGATGTTGCTGAAAACATGTGTGGCTAGGTTGGAAAACCAACAGATGTCACCATAGACGGACATGTTCTTGACAATGTTTGAAAAAACCTACACGGTGATCTTTGAATCAACCTAACCTTGTTCTCAAGAGGAAAGTTAAAAATTACTAGTAAGGTAGATTGCTCTTAAAGCGCCCATGCTTTAAAAGCAATCATGGTACATTTTGCTTTCTTCAATGTACCAAGAGTATACATTTTAAGCACTGCATTACAACTTCAAAAATTTGTAACTAATTCCTAGAAGGTCCAAAAAATATGAAACCACTTGGGTTAGATGCTAATTTCTTTTTCCTCCATATGAAAATTTACTGAAAATTATTTCAAGGAGTTCAGCTTCCCTAAAAATGCAATCAGCTCTTAAATGGTCACTTTAAGAGTAGTCTACCTAACACTCCCACCTTTCATTGAAATTGAGTCAATCAACTCCCCCCAAACTTGGATGAGAAAACATTGTTTTCTATCCATGAGACCTTCTTGAAATCATTGGGAGGACACAAAACGTCCTCTATCAGGCGTTTCAGGCCGTTAATCGACGAGGCGGGTACAAAACACAATTAATTATAGGGCAATGCCTGAGAAGGAGGGCATTGCGTGCAAAAAGGGCCAACGAGGAGCGCGGAGCCTGACGAGGAGGCACTCTTTTGCATGCAAYGCCCGACGACAAGGGCCATTGGCCCAGCGTAAACCAGTGCCAGGAAATGCAAAACTTTGGATGACTGAAAAAAATTTGGATGAAAAATCCATAAAGCCTGATTACGCAATTTTGCTAATCAGACATTACAGGCATGAAACCCTAGTTACTCTGTAGAATCCTTCCGGAAAATCAACGGCACATTTCCCGGCAGTGGTTTACGTCAGGAAATGAGGCATGAGGCTCATCCAGAGAGGAGCAGTTCAGGGCCACGGGTGGATGGCATGCCTTGCAAAAGCAACAGACAGTATCCAGAGGGAGGAGTACCGTGACTACCGTCGTTGCCCCGGTGTTCAAAACTGTGTATTGAAGGAGCGTCATAAGGTAGGAGGTTCTAAAATGGAGCACGTTCTAAAACCAATTAGGCTCTAGAGGTACATTTTGCACTCTTTAATGTACAAGAGGTCTACATTTGAGGAGGTGGTCAGTTTTAGAGCCCATTGAAACACATTTTCATGCAACTTCAAAAATTCATAACTAATTCCACAAAGCTCCAAAAAATATGAAACAACTTGGGTTAGATGCCAATTCCACTTGTCCTTCAAGGAAAATTTACTGAGTATCACCTTGCCAAAATTCAGCTTCGGCCCTTAGATGGGTGCTTTATGGACCTCCTACCTTAGTGACCCAGAGATTGCTTCAAAAAGTCACCAAACTTCCATCAAGGAGTGGGAATCCTTACTAACAGTTCAAATTCAATATCCTAACAAAGAGAACCTCCCTCAGCCTGCACGAAAAGGATTAAATTATGCAGACACTCCGTCATTGATTCCACAGGACACTGCTGATATTCTCTTGAAGAAATAAGCTACAAGTGTGTTTTCGAGTGGTATTGTGAATAAGAGCTCAATTGCTGGAGCTTCTCCACTTGAGGTCTTCATGAGGACACAGTTCAAGTTGCCTTCAAGGTCTCAGGTGGTAGTCCAGTGACACTCAAGTAAGGTAGGATGCTCTTAAAGCGCCCATGCTCTAAAAGAGCGATCACAATACAAAGGTACATTTTGCTTTCTTCAATGTACCAGGAATGTACATTTCAGGAGGTGGTAGCTTTTAGTGACCACTGCATTCCAACTTCAAAAATTTGTAACTAATTCCTTGAAGGTCCAAAAAATATGAAACAACTTGGGTTAAGGTAAGACAACCCATTGCGGTTATTTCTTCCATTGTGGTCACCTATGAAGTGGCCTCATTGTGGTTTTCTTAGTTTTGTGAGATCTGGGCCACAATCAATTTCTTACATGGTAGTGATGGAGTGATTAGTGACCACATAAGGCATTTCCAACTTTTCAGTGCAAAATTCATTACATGGATTGACTTTTTAGGCATTCCATGTTAGAAAATATTGTGATTGCATTAGGTAGTGAGATGACCATCATGGATTCAGATTTTGTTGGCTATGGGGTGGTCTACAGACCTTGTTGGGCCATGGAAAACTGAACACTTCAAAAATTCCTAGCAAATTCATACTTTATCAAAAAAATATAGTTTCAATTGCACTTGYTGTTTCTCACACTTGTCTTTAAGTGGGAAAAAATTAAAAAGTTTCAGTAGTGGCCTGAGGCCAAACTCCAAATTCTGACCACAATGGGCTGTCTTACCTTAGATGCCAATTCCTTTTTCTTCCTATGAAAATTTACTGAAATTTATTTCAAGGATTTTATCTTCCCTAAAAACGCAATCAGCTCTTAAATGGTCGCTTTTAAGAGCAGTCTACCTTAGTGCAAGTCATGGATATAATACAGTTCTACGTGAGGTACAAGAGGAGAAGCTTACTAGCCAGGAGTGAGTGAGGACTGTGGCACAAAATGGCAGACAGTCTAGTAGGCAAAGTTGGGCTTCTTGGGGAAGGAGCAGCCTGGACGTTGGATAACAACGTTGGCAGCATAGTTGCCGGCTCTTATGCACTCTGCCATGCCTTTCCCAAACACCAGCTGCGCCATGAACCCTCCCACAAACGAGTCTCCTGCTGCGTTCGTGTCCACCAGCTTCTCCTTAGGCAGTGAAACCACCGGGAACATCAAAAGCTGCTACAGGTGCATGAAGTGAGAGAGCACGGATCAGATTGAATTCAACTAGCGATAGAAATCAATGAAAATACACGAGTGCTGCTGATGGTGGTAGTGGAAATAAAGCCTGGCTTCAGGATAATGAAACTGTTTTAGGAACTTTTAGACAGCATCATAGAGAGAACATTAATTGAAGGGGTCTCCCTACGGTCACAGGGGTCACAGGGCATCCCTTTATATCATGAAGAGGCTTTTGTATGATCAGTGTCTCTAAAAGAAGGCTTCCCTACAATATCTCTTAAACGGTATATATATATATATATATATATATTTGTAAAAAAATAAAAGATTACTGTAAGCATTGTTTAATATTTGGTGGTGTTGGGGCATGAATTGGTGAAACGGGAAGATACCTTGCCATCGTCGGCAACAACTACAGGATCAACACCCTGTGTGATGACCACAATTCGCTTATGGGTGCCGCATATCTTGGGCAGTGCAGACATTTTCAGAGCTATCCTTCCCACATCGGTCGTCTGCCAACCTTGCATTCTGCCGAAAGTCTTGGCTTCCGTCTCGTTTCCAAATATATAGTCGATGTACCTGTTCCCACAACGGGGGTCACCCCCTCGTCAATTTACACTTCATTGATAAATCCAATGCACCACACATGTACAGTGAAGAAATTTGAACGAGTCTGCAAGGATCCATTCAAGTAAAGGATTCATGAAAGCATTGGCACTCATGATCGTAAGTTACTTCGAAGCTAGGTAAAGGCTAATAATCAATGAAATTGTATACCACAAGAATGATGCTTATTCAATAAATGTCTACTTACGGAAAGGCTGCCATAAGAGGGTCTTTGAAACGCTCACAAACGAAAGAGGCAGAAAGGTTCATCATAAAGATCTGCCATTCATTCAGTGATACGATACACCCCCAAAAAATCGGCAATCAGTAGCAATTGGGAATGAACAATTCCATGAGAGCATCGTCTATCTCTTTGAAGATGCTAATCATTTCTAAAATGAAATTTTTTCTAGGAGCCAATATTCATATACATTTTGCTGATCTGAGCACCGKAATTCAATTCTATCAATAGTAGCAAATGTGAACAGTAATCTASTCCAAATGAAGTACAACGAAGCATRATATTATTTCCATACCTTCCCTGTTGCGGCGGCATGCTTGGCAACAAGCATCAGGGATTCAGGCGATACAGTGAGAAAGAATCCTGCACTGTAGAAATACCTGGCCTTCTCAACTGCACCCTCCCTTCACTGCCCAGCATGACTCAACCCATCTCTTTAACTATGCCCAAATAAATAGACCTTTCCATAACCAAGACGCCARCATGGAACTTGGATTTGTAGCAACACATTTGTTAAAAATAAAAGTGAAGGRAAGAGAGACTGATTGGATAAGCAGACACTCACCCAAAGCCCAGTTCTCTGGTTTTCGCAAGTGATCAATTTTGTACATACCTGCAGCTGCCAAATAGGCTACTAATGACCTGCCAATTCACAATGCGAATGACAACAAAAAGCTGATAAGTTTGGTAATACAAGTGAGATGAATCTCGTAAATTATTTCTACCAATCTCTCATCAAACACACACACTCGCAACTTATCCAAACTTTATGTTGCAGATGATTGAAAGCAGTGATGTCTCACTTTATGTCAGACTCTGACCTTGTTTCGCGTCAGTGTTTGATGATCTAAATGTAAGTGATGAAATAGCTTCCTTGGAAAGAAAAATGAATCATAATCTTTGTGGAAGCCTAACATGCAATTAGGAGGAGCTGAGAACTGACCTTTCACCACCCACAACGAGTACGGCACACGAACCAGTTGCAGCGGTAGGATMAACATGATAGGCTACCTTCAACATCATCACCATTAACATGACAGATCCAAAGGTTTAGTCAGACAATCGATGGAAAAATTGCTGCTGAAATAATTAAGACTCATAACATCTAGAATACAAGCAAAACAGTCGTTAACAGCTTCCTTAACACGCAGTAGCCCAGCCTTGCCCTCTGCACTGCACGAGGCAGCACTATTGATGATTCTGTAAATCAGAAACAACTGGCGCACCAATTGGCGCTACCTACTGGCACTCACATTGACACCTTCTAGAGCCGCAAGTTTTTTCATCTTGTCTCCAAACTCATCCTTGCCGATTCCTCCTACAAAGGTTGTTGCCTTGGGCTTTCGCAGCAGCCACTGTACCGGCGATCGCACACCACATTAGCACAAAGCTCAAACGGTCGACGGAAGACGAAGATGTCAAACTGGACAATTGTCTCAGTTGATGAACAACAAGATCCAGAGTTGATTTCAGTTATTAGTTACCAAATAAAATTCCTTAGATTGTCAAGGCTCTAATCTATTTCTGTACTCGTCTGAAATCAGAGATACTCATATCAAGAACCTCTAGACTTTATTAATAAGCAGTTGGACTACTTGTACCTGTGCAATCCTGATTGAGTTTTGAGTTGCACCTGCAAGCAAAAACATCACATCAAAATTCAAATGAAGGCACGAAAGCTCCTGGCCATACATCCACCATGTAAGTTGCAGAATTATTAGCTCCTATGACAGAACAATATTGATTATTTTAGTACGATTGTTGTGCCGTACCTCCAGGCATGTATGTCGTATTTGATTTTTGAGCTAATTCTTTGTACCTACGTTGTAAGTAAGAAGGATTAAATTGGCTATTGCACCACTGAGATGAAGCAATACATCATGTCTATGTGGACCAAAACAGAACGCTAAAATGACATAGACAAATATCAGCAGACTCTCCTGCAACATGCAAAGGCTTCAAGCGCSTTGACAGTGGAAAAGTGTGAAATGAAATTTTGTTTCTAACAATGAACAGACTTCCGATATAGGGCGCGAAGACGAATCGACAAACAAGTCTACACTAGCATGGAAACTCACCCAGCGTCCAAGRTAGACGACAAAGAATCAACTTACATATTCATGTGCTTCTCTTCAGCCAAGACGGCATTGTTCAGTTTAACTCCGTATCTAAACACAAGAGCCACCATTACAAAGTTCACCGCATTTCAGCTCCTATAGTTGTGATATAGATTCACCAGATATAGGAGAAACCACGATGTTACCATCATTAAGGTCACATCTACTGGCGCCCTGCCATTGAACCTGCACCGATCACGGCAATTCTGGAAACAAACATGCATCTCTGTGACAACATCGACGAAGCTGCACAATAGATGAACTCAGCGAGAATTCAGTCAACATATTATAGGTGAAGATCGTCTGGAACTTGCCACTCCATGAAATGGTTGGTAAAAGGAGCACCARAACTGGGAAGAAGATGAATTGAGWGGAGGAGGTTATGATTGAGAGGCTTACTTATCAAGAAAGGCTTTGTCGACAACAGCAGATACATCGAGCAGAGGGTTGCCCATACCCAGAAGGACTCCCTCCGGTGGATCCTTTCTTGATCTAAAGCACATGCACAGCACAGTCAACCATCAGCGTTGCCAACAGCAGCAGAACTACAGACGTAGGCGCAGGCTGTGGTATGTAAATATACTGAGTTCACTTCCACGATTTACACCTGTAACTTCTATTTGATGGAGCTCCTGATCACTGGGCCGAGCTCCTTCGTCGTTCTTGCCTTCTTTTCTCCTCCATCGTCGAACTTTCGACCCTTATCTCTCCTTACATTCCTAACAACATGTGGCCTCGCTCTCTCATATCAAAGCGTCTTGTAATACTCTGACTTCTCATGATCATCAAATTCACCATTGACAAAACCATGACCCGTACGGGATTTCTGCATCGCAATTTTGGGTTTCAAGTTTAAATSAAAGTCCAGGTACCGGCTTGAGAACTTAGGTTCTAAGATTTGCATCACCACAGCTAAACATGGACAGTCGATCACCGTATCTCAGCAGGCCCAGTGAAACCCTATGTCCTGGGCTGGGGAAGACGATGGAGAACAAACCAAGTCTCGAGCCACTGCTTCAGCTCTTCGCGAGGCATTCATTCGTCTCAGCCATGACACAATCTGAATAACTGTCTAAGCTAYGTCAGGATCGAAACCCACAGTAGCATGAAGGGCTTCGAGGAAAGTGATTCAATCTGAGAGACGGTGAAAAGTCARGTTAAAGAAGATATGAGCGTAYTGGGATTTTGCAAACAAATCGACTAGGTTTACATTAGTTCACCGTTCCTTCCGAAGTTGACGATTCGACGGCCTCATAGTGCGATTGGCGCGTGATTAAAGTCTAATGCTAACTACCACGCGCTTCTTCTCGACTAAACTGCGAGAATACGGCCAATGGCACAACGTTCCAGAGTCATATTCTGCGATGTTCGAATGCACGATAGGGAGCCTGAACAGGTCGAAGAAGCCACACGACGAGGACGCTGTTGTCAAGGATTCTATTGAAACCTTCCCAAAGAAGCCACTGCCGACGAAGAAGCCCATGCAAACATCCATTCAACCATCGGTTCGGTAGAAGCATGGGCGGGATTGTGCGAGAGACTCACCCAAAACATCGCATGTTGTTGAAGGAATGRTTTGTCAGAACGAATTGGAGCTGGTGCTGAAACCGATCATAAGGGAATCCCTAAATGGTGACGCTGCCGACGCCAGATGAAACGCCGAGCACAATCGCCACCTCCAACAAGCCCGCGGCCTCGGTGCTCGGAGGAGAATGCAGGATCGACGAAACAGCCATAGATCATCATCGAAAGGGTGGAATCTCTAGCAGCCCCACGCGACTGCTGCCCCTGTTGCTGAATATCAACATTGTGGCATGCACCATGGTTCCACGATGGCCTGATTCCGGATCTGCGGAGTATTCCAATGATTAAACTCGCCGAAAMCAACCGTAGCGAAGAATCCACCGAAGGTAACACCAAGAACTGGTAGGAAGGACAGACATCGATTGAGCGGGCATTGTCATGTGGTCGCTGTCAATAACCAGCACAGAGAGTGGGGCACATGAGGAGCATGCGTGGACAGAAAAGCTGAAAAGTGGAGGAGCATCAGGAAAGAGGAAAGGGAAAGAAGAGGAGTCACAAGGTGTGGGAGACAAAAGGTCATCAAACCCTAAATCCACATCCCAGGACTTCAAGGAGGAGTCTGCCACTAAAACAAGACGTCTCCAGAAGTGACTAGAAAACGTTTGAATTGAACAAGGCTGGCGGTGTGGACGCACCCGACCAGCACCTTTCATGACAATATAGCRAGAGCACGAGAGAGAGCGAACTCARAATTCTGACGCCTARCTTTRAACCGGTRCCATAGCACTCCGAACATAAATTGAGCACTAAACCCAGTATCTATCCGCCAGTCTATGAATGGCAATAATGTATTGATACAAAACTAAAATATTACACTGTCTTCAGACGATGGCAAGACTGCTTGCGCCGCCTGCAGTCTTGATTCACCTTCTCCGCAGTTAMAGCCTTCCTGTTTGGACACCCAGATTTATGCCTCCCCAAGTGCGAACATAGGCTGCTGGCCGGGAGCTGTGCTTCAAGGGGACTGCGTCGATCAATAGCTAGCTGCTTGCGTTTCGGAACTGCTCAGTCCCCTCGATCGGCCTCCATTTCCAAGGTAAATGTGCGGCAGAGGAATCGAATCTGGCTGTGACCAGGCCTGYAGGGAACCCAAGGCTTTGATCTGAGCCTTTGGAATTCTAGTATTTGGATTCTARTGTTATCTGCCTTCCAGTCTACTRCTGCCTTCCGAMGCGGAAKTATCGAAGGATCGAAATCCTGTCTCACTGAACATTCGCGAGACGGGATTGATGGAGGAGGAACTACTGCTGCCAGGATGAGCATGGCGACGGCTCAACCTCTCCATCTCGTCGCGGGGGGCCGTCAAGGGGATGGGCCTGTCCGGAATGCTCGGCAGCTTCTGATCGTTTTCCAGAATGCGCAGAGCGACCGTCATGTTGGGCCGGCATGCCACCAGAGGATGTGCACACAGGAGCGCCAGCATCACGAAGCGCTCCATGTCCTCCGCCGCCCCGCGATTGCCCATACTCGAATCCAACACCGCCTCCCACTGGCCGGTCTTCACCAGCGCCCACGCCCAGTCCGTGATGAGCGTGAAGTCACCCACGTTCTGCAACGCCTTGCGCCCGCTGATGAGCTCCAGCAGCACCACGCCGAAACTGTAGACGTCGCTGCGCTCCGTCAGCTGCCCATACATAGTGTACTCCGGTGCCACATACCCGAACGTGCCCGCAGCACGCGTGGACACATGCGTGAAGCCCTCAGGTGTGAAGCGGGCCAAGCCGAAGTCCGCCACGCACGCGTTGCAGTCGGCGTCCAAGAGAATGTTGCTGCTCTTGATATCGCGGTGCAGGATGGCGGGCTGCACGCCATGGTGAAGGTAGTCCAGTCCCTTGGCCACGCCGATGGCTATCTTCTGCCGTGTGGGCCAGTCCAGCGGCGGCTTGCTGGCCTTGAACATGTAGTCCTGCAGGCTGCCGTTGGGCAGGTAGTCGATCACGATGATGCGTTGGTGCCCTTCCACCACTCCTCCGCTGGCCACGCAGCATCCTCGCAACGCCACCTGCACACATCCATTTAAACATGTCGTCTTTGGTGAGTTTCCCATCTTCAATTCTTATTTCTTTAGAGTAGAACCTTGTCGACGCCAAGTCTTCTTCAATGATTCTTGAAGTGGCAGGCATATAGTGCGCTTGTAAGTTGCATTTGCTAACATTGTCTGAGTGCTTGTATGTAAATGCTTGTCTGTAAATGCTTCAAGTGAGAACTCAGAGAATTTTCTCACCAGGTTTCGGTGCCGCACGCTCGAAATCATTTGCACTTCGTGCACGAAATCCTTGTCTCCTGCTGGTGAGCAGTTCTTGAATCTCTGCACGCCGTGACAGTAGAGCCCCAATCCCCCATTGTCAATTTCAGGTGGTAGATACTCACCATCTTACCCGTGACACCCAAGTAGTCACATGCCGAGAGACTGGAGAGATGATAAATTTAGTACCTTGATGGCGATATCCACGCCGCTCTGCAAGACTCCTCTGTAGACATTACCGTAAGCACCCGAGCCGATGATCATCTCTCGGGAGAAATTGTGCGTGGCGGCTTTGAGTTCCTCGATAGTGAACATGATGGATCCATCGCTCGCGCGCATGGAGCCCTCAAGAAGATCGGTGTTCCGTTTGATGAACGCCTTCTCCTCTGCCAGCTTTCGGCGGCGGCTCTTGTAGTAGAAGCTCAACCCGAAGGCGAAACCCAGCAACGCGAAGGCTAGGGCACCCACGGTCGCGTAAACACCGGTGAGATTCTTCTTCCGCGCGGGAATCGGGAAGATGGAGAACAGACACGCCACTGTACGGGGGTCCAAAGGGCCAGCGCTATTGATCACTGCAGCCACGTACATGCTGGAGTAGTTCTGGCACCCAACTCGCACGCCGCTGGAATTGAACGCTCCCAAATCGGCCGCCAAGCCGGCCACCTGCTTGGTACACGCCCCGCAGTCCACATTCTGGTGATATTTCTCGTCCGCCAAAACCCCGGTGCAGCTCTGCCGCGCGGAATCCAGCGACGAGAAGCGCGAGGCAATGGCGGTCAGGTCAGAGGAGCGCTGGATACCTTGGCAGTTGTCGGCGCCTCGCGAATTTGACTTCCCATGATGATTGACATATGTGTGGTCACTTTGAGAAAAAGAACGGATGCAAATTGGCGAGTGCCCACTCACGAGATGAGATTTTTGTCACCCAAAGGACAATAAACATCCGCCCCGTCGTTCAAGGGTTAAACCTTGAAAATACTAGAAAAGATCTTCCCTTTCCACTCCTAATACTAAGGATGAAAAGTTGCAATTATGTCCGACAGAGTTTGATTCTCTCGCATCTAGAGGACACAAAATGTCCACCACAGCGTTCAAGGGTTAACCCTTAAAGGACGGACCTATCATCGTGGACTGAGGTAAAAAAATATTGTTCACACACATGTTTAGCTTTTGGAAAAATTGTACAAACCAATACCTGATGCTACCCATTCAAAAATTGAGAGAAGGGCTCCGTGGCACAAAACACTTTCATGTGAAAATCTTTACTATCACTTCATAGAATTAGGGCTACCTAAAAATATGGAAGTAATTAAATACACTAAATTTGACTTCCCATGATGATTGACATATGTGTGGTCACTTTCACAAAAAGAACAGATGAAAATTGGCGAGTATCCACTCACCAGATGAGTTTTTTGTCATCCAAAGGACAAAAAAACGTCCGCCTTGTCTTGCAAGGGTTAACCCTTAAATGATGCCGAGGCCATCTTCTGGTCGATGACTGAGAGAGCATCTTTCTATGTAGGATAGAAGTGCAACTATTCATCCTTGGAATTTTGTGTGAAAAAGAAAAATCTTCTAGAGTTCTTTGACTTCCGATGCTTACTTGTGAAATTTTTTAAACCATTTATTTTCACGGTATGAGAATTCATGATTTCCACAGTGACCCGCTTGATGTTTGAGGGTTAAACTTAGGGGTTCTGACAACTTCTTCTCTCCATTCTCAATCTTCAAATAATGAAAAGGTGATACTCTCTCATAGGCTTGAAGAGACTTGCAAAGGGTTCTAGGCATTCATTTCTTCYAAAGGTGAAGAATGAGCATGAAGAATTTTTTGCATTCAAATGTTTTACACAACCCTAGTGCTCAGGCAACTCACCCCATGCCACGTTGTTGCTATCCCGACAATCCCAATGCTACTTCCCTAGCATTTGTATCATTGGAAGCACATTCAAAAACCACTCCGTAAGCTACCTACAAGAAGAAAAAATTCTATATTGGCAAATCACAATTCCCAATGCACTTTGCAATGAAATGTACATCGGTAACTGTCATTTGCCAGTTTAGTATTTTTTGTCAAAAGTTAGAAGTTCATTTGGAGGTCCAAACTCCAGTTTACATTGATGAAGCTCCAAAGACGGCATGAGGCCTGTTTCCATCTATGTAGGATATAATTGTTGACTTTGTATTTCTACGTTGTTTTGCAATTGAATTTCATTTTGACTAGTATGMCTTGTACCATTGTCACATTATAATAAAATAAAAGTAAAAATTATTTTCTCATTTTTTAGTTCAAGTAAAATTTAAAAATTCACTATTGTTTTTGCTATGAGTCCAAAAGCCACAAAACAAAGTCCGTGCAAACAAAAAAAACAAAATAAAATAAAACAAAACAAATTTCCTCATTTAAGGTGTACTAGTGTGCCCTATGCCGTTGCCATAGTCAAAATAAAAATATAGGTAATTTTTAAATTTTAAATTTATACTAACTTTGAAATTCAATAACTTTCACACCATAGGTGTCCGAATATTATGGAACAAAACCCGTGCACACCTTCACCAAGAGCTTTCCACCGATACAAAGAACGCAATTGAGGGACACAAGGTCCAAGAGATTTCACTATTAATAACAAACAAAACAAAACAAAACAAACAACTTACAAGGATGGATAGGATAGATTTGCACCATACGAACAAAAATAAAAATAAGAACGATGTAATTATGAATCTTTGTAAACAACAATATTAATATATTGATTGAGTCAAATTCCAAATCCCCACTTCGACCAAACCCTAATTTTGTGATGAGTGTATATGCAATTGTAACGTTCCAGTAGTGTATTTTATGTTCAGTTGCCACAGCCATCAAGATGTTTTAAGTGATGGCTAAGCCCTCCTTAACCCCTAAAGGACCAAGCTGCGTTTTTTTTGGCAACATAGCAATTTTGGGCAGCTCATTGCAAATGGAGTTTTCATTATTTTTCTTTGAAATTTTTACACGACATGTGTCCGAGGAGTAGCTTTAAGGCCCAACAATTTTCATAACATTTGATTACAATGTTAAAAAGTCATTGCATGATATGTGATCTTCTTTGAACTTTAAGGAGCCAGGGCATCCCAAAAAACTTCTTTAAAAATCACTCTTTGAAAAAATAAAAATTTTAAATTGGTTCTTTACAATTATATATAAGCGGAAAGCTTTTAATCATTCCATTTGGATTGGTGAGCTAAAAGTTATGAGGAGTTTTAGTTTGTGGATAAGTATAGAGTCAATCTCCTCAAATAGAAGTAAAAATATAAGTAGAAATAATTTTCTAATTTTTTAATCCCAAAAAACTTTGGATAGGATTTGGGCGATGTTCACGGAGAACCGGCAACTATTTGAAAGTTAGCCGGTGAAATCGGGAAAAAAACCTAGTTACAATTTGAAAACATGGCCAAAAAAATCGGTGAAAAAATCTATAAATTTTTCTTTATTTTGAGGTAAAAATAGAGGAATTAACTAAACGCCATTCTTGAAAAAAGGGTTGGATTTAGGAATTGAAGGAAAATAGCTAGTAAAACTCAAAAACCTTTCCCAACGTTAGATTTGAAAACTTGGATTTAGAACCAAAGTTGATTCCATGCAACTTTTTTCCTTGGCTTTCCCAAAAGTGCCTAGATGGTAATCACTTAAAATTTGGTGAAGCATTACATTTCCTCATAAACCCATCTTTTGAACCAAAGAATACTTTTCAATCAAATTCATGTACTTTTTCATCCAAATTTGACAATTCCATCCACATTTTTTTTATAGAAAGGAAATATTTTTGACAAAAAAATATTACTTTAATTTGGTGAAATGGGGATATTTATTTTGGGATGGTGCAATGTGACACGATGGTGCCAAAGAAAAAGGGCTAAGGTTAGAGCCCAAAAGAAGTTCAACAACCAATAAGAAGTTCAACAAGAAGATAGGAAGTCCATGAATTTTGGCAAGGTGAATCTCCTTGAAATAATTTTCAGTAAATTTTCCTTGAAAGACAAGTGGAACTGCATCTAACCCAAGTCATTTCATAATTTTTGGAGCTTTGTGGAATTCGTTATGAATTTTTGAAGTTGCATAAAAGTGCATTTCAATGGGCTCTAAAATTGACCACCTCCTCAAATGTAGACTGCTTGTTGCTTGTACATTGGAGAGTGCAAAATGTACCCTCTAGAGCCTGATTTCTTTTAGAACCTGATCCATTTTAGGACCTCCTACCTCAGTGCTACAACTTAACCCATAAACGACGCCGAGGACATTTTGCGTCTCATGAATGGCAAAGAATCTTTTCTTGCAGGACAAAATTGCAACTTTTCATCCTCGGCATTAGTAGTCGAAAGGGAAGATCTTTTCTAGTACTTTGACTTCCAATGAGTATATTTGGCTTTTCAAAGTACATGATGTCACACGGTATCAAAATGCATGATTTCCACGGCCACGGGTCCGTCCTTCAAGGGTTAAGCTTACCGCGACGTTCAGTTACCATTTTGCAAGCAGGTGCACTTTGCATTTTGCGAGCGTCGTGAGAGTGGCAGGCGGTCACTTGGAGCTTGACAAGTGTAATTCTACCGGTGAGCTGACTGTCTGATAACTGATTGTCCGGACTACAGTATCTTAGTGTAACTGATGCAGCCCCACCAGTGAAGTCACTAACCCATTAAGGACTGTGGTTGATTTTGGAGGCGGGTGAGGAATTTGCTCAAAACTGAACAAAAAGCTAACATTTTGATAGGTTGTAGTATGTTCTTTTTTAAAATCTGACGTGGCATTACTAGTGCCACGTCGGATTCTCAAATTTTTTTCCTAAGAAAAAAAAAAAAAAAATTGTAATGTCACAAGGCCTTGGGGCTAATTCATTATAACAACCTTTTGGAGACCTATTCTTTTTGTAATGCAAATTCAAATTAGACAAGTTAGATACCACATACAAAAAGAAAATACAACAATATCCTAGCCTCCAACCCTTGTTCTTGTCTTTTACAAAGTTGGAAGGTGTGGATATATAGATTGTGGTGATTAAATTGTGAAAAAACAAAATGAGAAACTCTAGTTTTTCCATCAACTCAATTTTTGCTTAAAGCAAATCCATCATCTTTTACCTAAACGTTGGCATGTGGATCAAGCCCCTTGTCTTCAGAGACCCAAATCCATCTATCAAGAACAATTGATGAAGCTCCTTGCATGGTAATAAAAACATCTTACATGGTGCACATGCAACCTTCAAGAGTTCAAAAGTCCATATTATAGATGAGGAATGGAGGGCTTATAGGCACTGTTTAGTCCAACTAACTTCTCATTCATCCAATGTAATACTTGAATCTTGAAAAGAGAACGTTTTTGTAATGACCAATTTCATGAAATGTCGATGAATGATATTTATGTACAAAAATATAAGCAAAAATGTGCAAAAATTCCAAAAAGGATTGAGGTGTTAAGGAACTATGTCTAGACTCATCTCAATCCCCATTGTTTTCCTAGTCCTCCAACCCCCAGCAATGAAAATAGTCAAATAGGCCTTCAAGGAGTTGTTAGAGATTTTAAAAGCAGAACAAGCTTATTCTTCCATTTTCATGTTTTCATTAGGGTGTAGAAACTACAACCAGGTAAAGTACYAATTCTTAGTGAGGTGCTCATTCTTCCAAATATGCCAATTCTATTGATTATTATGCCAATTTAATGAGGCAATGAAAATAATCTTGTCTTTTTTTTTAGTACTTGAGAGCAAGTAGCTCCCTAAGCCTCCCTTCAATGCACAACTATGGTAGAACCACCCATTACCAACCACTTAAGCATTTTGTCTATGATGTGGTATAGTAGAAGGTAGCGAAAAATGTCTACCCTCTAGGAAGATCGAAGGCATGGGGATTGCAATTTTTTTGGTAATTTTCTGCCTTGCATTGAAATTACTATGAGTTTTGGAAGTCAAAAGTTGATCTAGACCCTTCTCCAACACATAGTCTTTCATAATTGCTCATTCAAAGACTACTTTGGCTCACAAAACCAAGCATATGTGTCATGACAATGATGGTTAGAAGATGATCGAAAACCAAGCCCTAATGATTAAAAATCAATCATAGTCTCTATTGAATGTCCAAGTACCTATACATTGACCATAGGGGTGTGGTTGGCAATGGGTGGTTCTACTAAGGTAGGTGAAACCAATACCAACCGTTGATCTAATACCACCCAAATGTAGGGGTGTCATTGATTCTAGAGTGAGAATCTATGACAGTAGTACATGCCTTAATTTTAAAATAAGTGAAGTTAAAACATGTACTATTATCATAGATTCTCATTCTAAAATCAACAAGGGTCCTACATTTGAGTGGTATTAGGTCAATGGTTGGTATTGGGTTCACCTACCTTATGCCAGTCTCGCCCTCCCGGTGCTTGCATGGCTGCCCGCTCTCAGAAGCGAACTTGGGGAGCGCGGGAGCGGACGTGCCCCGGGCGGATCCTCAATTTCGTCCTGCGCGAGAGTGGGCATTCTTCACCGTCGGATTCTCCTCATCCACGGTGGATATGCGCTCTCTTGCCGGGACACTTCTGACTGACGCTTCTTTCCGCGTTTTCGTGTTTCAAATGCTCGAAACCTCGGGCGCTTCAGAGCTCGCTATTCCCTTGCCAATTGCCACTCTCCTCGCCGCCTTCTGATTCTGTCGCGCGTTTTCACAGTAGAAAACCAATTTCACATTCTTCCCCTTGGCTATGGTGCTGTTGTAGTCTAGGGCTTCCATAGATTGGTCAGTCTGCGACTATAGGACCTCAATTTGTTTCTTCTTTGTTTTCTCATTCTGCATCCTGGGGGAATTCTACTCTTTGTGGTGGAGGTTTCGATAGCGATCATGCAAGACGCGAGGCTTGCRGGGCGGCTGCACAAGGAGCTCAAAATGCTGCAAGATCCGCCTCCGGGTGTTTGCGTGTGGCCCGCTGACGAGCATAACCTCTCGCGTCTGGAAGCCCGTAAGCAATTTCATATTTCTTCATTGCCTGGCCGCATGTCCTGACGTGTTCGAATTGTGGTGCCAATGTGCGTGAWCGTTGTCCTGCGATACTGCGACTTGCTAAAACATGTCTGAGCAATGCAGATGTAAACATTGATTAGGTTTCTCGTGGTTCTTAGAAGATGTGCAGCAATCATTGTAATCTCTCGAATTTGCTACAATACGCAGAGATTCAGGGACCAGACGGAACTGTATATTCTAAGGGTATTTTCAAGCTCGAGGTGGAGATTCCTGACAGGTGAGCATTTCTGTGACTCTGATTTTCCTGGATGCGCGATATTGTAGTCCCCCTCTAGCCGGGTTTTTATAATTTCCGAATGGACTCTTCACGAATGTCCATCTCAGCACTCAGAAAACTCYTTTTGTAATTTTTTGACTGATTTGGGACTCTACTCACTTGCCGATCATCTGCATTGCACTGCAGGTATCCGTTTGAGCCTCCAAATGTGAAATTCATCACGCCTGTTTACCACCCAAATATCGACAGTGGCGGCCGAATTTGTCATGACATCCTCAACATGCCTCCCAAGGTTTATGCCAGTTCATTCTTTCATTTCAAAAATCTAGAAGCAAGTTWATGATCGCAGGGCTTTGAGCTATCAAGCACGTCATCGTAGGTCTCGTTCATTGTGATTGGTTTATGTTCTGTCCTGGTAAGTTCTATGAAGATGACTAATTCAATCTCTCTTGAAATTTTCAGGGGCAGTGGAGGCCATCACTCAATATCGGTGCAGTTCTAGCAAGCATTCGTGTGCTTCTCGAGGAACCAAATCATGACGATGGTTTGATGAGTGATATTGTGAGCAATCATCTACCTCAGAATTATTGATTTACATGAAACTGAGTTTTGCATGAGCCTAGTTTGTTGAGGTGGTATACTAAGTTCGTCCTTACTCCGAACAGTCTGCAGAATACAAGCATAATCGAGCCATTTTTGATGACAAGGCTAGGCGATCGACTGAGCGTTATGCCATGCAAACTGCAGCAGAGAGGGACACTGAGGTTTCTCAAGACTTTGACGCAGTGAAAGCAAGCGCATCTCAATCGACTTCGTCAAAGAACCATGTGAGCAGAAATCATACAGCATTGGCTGTGGTGAACTGTGTGTCCACTTAGTTGGCTTCAAACCCACCGTGGCTGAAGAACTGTCTGTGGAAACTTGTTCGGAGGTCGATTCGATACAATATTCCCTTTCAGATGCCTTTACAGATTTCCTTAAATTTCTCCTTGATTTCGTGAAGTCACTTATACAATTTTGTCTGTTTTGAGTGTAGGCTCTGGAGGCAGCCAACCATGATACCCTCGCAAGATCAGTTCTGAAGGAAGTCGACAGGGCTTCGAAAGTAGCTCTTGACGAACCAAGCACAAGTAACCCCAGGTTGACTGCTTCTAGTTCCACTCCAGCCAGGCCACGGCAGAAYATCGCTGCAAAACTGTCCCTGGCAAAGGGAAGCACTTCGCAGGGGATGCGTTCGTGCCTTGCTGGAGGCGTTGTCGAGGCTGAACTCATGAGCTTCGGCATCGAGAAAGAGAGAGTCCGTGAAACGGAGATATCGTCTGGCCCTGCTAGCCAGATTGTTTCACAGCCAAGTGGTAAGTACATCTGCAATTCGTAACTATGCGTGCTGCCGCTGCACCCACCAATTTATCTGTTATGGAATCAAAATTTAATACTTGGTTTTCAATAGAGTGTACTCTGTGAAMCTCTGGCTAGGAAAGGATTATTGGAGGTCTTGTGCACTAAGAAATTTTTATTTCTCTATGCAGAATTGAACGGATCACATGTCGTGATTGCCGGGAAGGAAACAAGTCGCAAACCTGAGGTTGTTGTGATGGAATTAGGCAGAGAGAAATCAGGCGGTCAAGATGCAGATAACCTCTGCGGGAGTGATCCAGCGATCTGTAACATCACCAAAGATAAACAGCTTAATACGCAGACTTTTACTAAAATTAGTCAAACGACATCCCTGCTAGGTGACCCAYTCCGCCTCTGATATGTCGTTGTAATGTAATTGACTAATCTGAGGTTTCAGTCGGCTTTCAAATCTTGGCCCCCTGCTTGGGAGTTCATTGTGTAGGGCCTTGCAGACCAAAGGCCTGGGTGGGGGTGAATCTGGATGTCAATGGTGTGCTTGCTACCTGAACTCCGTTTTCTTTCTAACTTCTGACGTTTACACATGGCTTTGACAGAAAAAGAAAAGAAGTTAACGCTTCCCAAGACAAAGTTACTAAAACTTTCTCGACCTCAACCATCGGCCTCAGAATCTGTTCAAGGGAGCACTTCAAATGGAAGGACACTTCTGGACCTCAGTCATTCCAAGCGAATGACACARTTATCKAAAGACCCTGTTATACTTTTAGACAGCGGGAGCGATGACGAAGACCTCAGATTTCAGAGAGTGAAGCGTAAACATGGACGTACATRAATGTCTTGGATTTTGGAATGCTCGTCCTTGCTTTGTTATTTTGCTGTAAATTTGACAATCTTGCCAGCACTGTTTGGAAATGTAGACAGTTATCGACTATGTGCTCGACGATCCRTTTGGTCGGCGGACTAGCTACTATGTTCAAATTTACTGGCCTTCTCAGTCAAATATGTAATTTCATTGTGTAAATGTTCTAATTGTCATGATTTTACAGCCGGTTATCTACGCATCAGATGCGAAGTGACTTGAGCTAATCTCAATGCAGGCAAAGTTTCGCCGTCGTGGCAAGTTGCGATTGCRAACAAGAAACTGAGAATGGGCCTTGATAGCTCAGTAGCATGAAGTATTCACATAGTTGAGAGTTGAGACTAGAGAGCTCTAACCGTAGCACAATAACATGAAGGTCGGCAGACCCATTTCAGACCCCAGCGTGATTCAGAACCCTAGTCCTGAACCCAATTTTGCTCTCTTTGCTACCTAATAGAGTATATGTTTGACTCAGTGGAATTGGGGCTCAAAGGATTGGAATTGGGTCTTAACCTTGAATGGGTGCTTGTATGACCACTTTTTCAAACTTTGAAGATCTTCTCCCATACATGAATGAAATTTTTTGTATTTATTTTGCAGGGATGTAATTAATGTCTTTTATTATGTGTTCTAAGAATTTCATGTTTTTTGGGACATTTTGAAAATATTGTGAATTTTTGAATAAGAACCCTAAGAAAATCATGTCAAATATAAAATATGAAATTTCTCCACATTGTAGGTGTATTCTATGGTGCAAAATTTTTGACCTTGTGTAATTCTAAAATTAGAGGAACAGCCATGGGAATAGGTCAAAGTTTAAATTGTAATAAAATTTCAAATTTAGGATTTTTCCTAATCTTCAAATAAGAGTAGAAATTAAACGTGATAAGCTCATTAGGTAGTCTCATTGAAATTTCTTTTTCACTAGTATGCCTTGTGTCGTTGCTACAGTCAAAATAAAAGTAAAAGTAGTTTTCTAATTTTTTGGTTCATAAAAACTTTGAAATTCAATAACTTGCACACCATAGGTCCAAACACCACAAAACAAAGCCCGTACATCTCTCCTAGCTGAGGACATTTCAACAATACCAAGCATGTGACAGGGCGACACAAGGTCGAGGAAATCTCATTGTAACAAACAAAACAAAACAAAATAGCCTAACTTCAAGGTATGAATGGATAGGTTATATTCAAATTCAAAGAAAAGAGCAAATATTGCCCCAAATACTGTATGTGGTGAGCCATGGATTTGCTATTTCTTTATGTAGGAATGTCAAAAAATACAAATCTTTGTTGGGACTACAAGATCTTGCAGATAATTGGCTCAAGCTTGTCTGCATTGAAACCATATCAAGCAATGTCAGAGTAGTCTATGGAAGTAGACTCATAAAGTGTCCATTTAAGGAAAAGAACAGTTGTGTGGATGAGTTGGATTGAAACCTCATTTCAATATTTTTGGTGGAAGGAGAAATGAAAAACTATTTACTAGCAATTGAAATCAAAATTTTTCAAGTCAAAATGAATTAAAGATGATTTAAAAGAAGTGACAAGAGCATAGGTATCTACTAATGTTCATAGGCAACAATAGTTGTGAAGAGAGAAATGACCGTAAATAGAGCAACACAATCAAAGAAGTCATTAACCCCTAAATGACCTTGAGGACAGAATGTGTCCTTGACCAATTTTTTAAAACAGGACGATCATATGTACGCCCACTTGCTGCATTAAGGTGCCAGTTTCTGCCACTGACATGATTTAATTCGATCCGTCATTTAGTTTGTACTCACCGGAGTGCCTTTGACTATAGTGGACACGTGTTCGGGGGTGGCCCCGCTCAGGTCAGGTATGGGCGCCAGCTTCGACAGCCCAAAGTCCGCCACCTTGGCGTTGTAGCGCTCATCGAGGAGAATGTTGCTGGCTTTGATGTCTCGGTGAAATATGGGCGGGTCCGCCTCGGTATGCAGGTATAAGATCCCCCGAGCCGTCCCCAATGCTATGTGCAGACGCCTTCCAAAGTCCAAAATCTCCGTGGCTGCAGCCGCCGAATGGTTACGAACATAGCACGAAGAATTAATGAGCAAGTCCACAAGACATGCAGTGATGCAGCTAGCCATTCCATACACGATTACAGTGACCATCGCTCAAAAATGAACCTAATCATAGTAATCAATCATTAGCGAACATTTTTTACCTCACTCACGTAGTGCTTGGAATAAAAAGATTTAATCAGTATAAAGTAACTCAAGAGTAGGGAGGAAGCAACATACGAATTAAGTGATCCCGCAGTGTGCCGCCGGGCATAAATTCGTAAATAAGCATCTGCACACCCGCAATAGAACACAAACCCTGGATCAGTCGAAAGCAGTGAGAGCGCTTAGCAGTACGAAGTTACACAAACGAGTCCCGGCCTCAACCCATGCCAGCAAGAGTCTCTGACGACGAATTTTAGAAAACTATGCATGGTGATTGAAGCTGGAAGAAACTTTTCATATGCGAGATACATGGATTGACGATGGCACCGGTTAGAAGTAGTGACGAGTACCTGTTCACCTCGATCGTTGCAATAGCCCAATAGCTGCACGAGGTTCCGATGGTGCACCCTTGACAAGAGCTCAATCTCTGTATAGAATTGGGAACTTCCTTGCATGGACCCCTCCTGCGCTCGTTTAATGGCCACGATCACGCCGTCCGTCAGCACGCCCTTGTAAACTTTGCCATACCCGCCCTGCCCCAGTTCATGATCGGTGTTGAAACCGTCCGTCGCCTTGGACAGCTCCGCAAATGTAAATCCCTTCACTCCTTTGATGTTTATCCCCGCTGGCAGATTGTGCACTGATTGATCATATCGCAGAAGAAACAACATAGCCACCATCCAATCAGAACGATATTTCGATAATGAACGAGCTGTATTCTTCGCTCGCTCGCTCGCAGTCAGGGGGAACTAACAGTACATTATTCTGGTCGCCCAGATCATACAGAGCTGGCTTTTCATAACTACTTTTCATTGAGCACGAGGTACGTTCGGAGTTGTTCTGTCAAGTTCTAAATGGCTGGGGCTAGCATGCAAGTCATATGTGGCCTGCGACGGGTGCAAGAAAAAAAAAAAAAAAAATCTTGTCTACGAGACGCGCACGCATTTTGGTTTTCCTTACCACCGAATTTGGACTGCGAGCGTTTGGAACGACGGCGAACAAGCAAGAAGGTTGCAAGAGCCACAAGCGCGGACGCCAGAGCTACCGAGCCCACCACAATGCCCACCACGGCTCCTGTCGCCAGTCTTTTTCCCGACCCCGCACCACTGGCTGCACCCAACCCCATCTCTCCTCCCATTGGTATTTGGAATCTAGTCAATTATGACATACAATATCCCTCTGCCATCCCTCCGAATCGGTCACTTCACAAAGAATAATGTAACAGCCGTTTAATTAGGGCAACTGGCCCAATCTCGCAATTGAACCCCAGTGAATTCGACGAGATCTTGTGCAACATGAGGCTGAGTCCAAGCAATGCTTTATACATACCAGTGAGGAAATCGAGGAAGTCATAGGGTCCGGCAACAGAGAACGACCACTCCTCCCCCGCGGACACTCTCCAACTGGCGAATTGAAGGAAGATATCCGCGAACCCCGTCGAATTGAAGGACGCGTTCTTGGCAGGCGGGAACACCAGCAACGTGATGTCCTGGGCGTACAGTTCCGGCAATCGCGTCGTACTGGACACCCGCACTTGGTACGCTGAGATGCTCAACGCCCGTGAAGTCAGACCTTGGAAATAGGTCAAGTAGCCTTGATCGAAGTACGTAAAGCTGGGACTCTTGAGCCGGATCTTGACGGTGATCGGCGTGGCGCACCAACAGGTGGCGTTGTCCGCCGCCACCAGCACCGCCGCCGGGTCCTTGCACGACGCTGGACACGATGCCGTGCCCGCCACAGGCGCTGAGCTCCCGGAAGTAGTAGCGCCCTGTTGGAGCACGGAACTCGTTGCCCCACACACCGACAGCTGCGCCGGCCCTGGCACAAGGCCGTTGCTCCCGCACATCGCAGGATTTCCTGTCAACCTGGTCGTTCACCCATCATCCCAGCCCCCGCCATTGGATCAGAGCACACTCACTTCGCTTGCAACAGTAGTGCTTCATCAAGACCAGTACATACTAAACTATTCTTTTTCCAGGAAGATTGGATCCCGAGTCGGCAAGGCGAGAGCTCCCGTTTTCGACAAAATGCAACATGATCATCAAGCACGCATCACCCTTGTTCTTTTCATTTCTAGGTTGTTCGAAGGCGACAAGCTTACCATAGTTTCTTGTTAGGGCGGGTGGACGAATCCAGAGTTACCGCGTCCCAGCCTGTGAAATTGTTGTTTTGAAGGTCACTGCCAAAAYATCCACCACGACCACAGCATTACGCCCAGTCTGCAGCATGAGCAGCAGTGGTGTTTGAGCCTTGCGATTGACTACTTTCAATGCTGAGTTCCCGACTACTTAGTAGTCCTATGTAATTTAGCAGGCAGGCCATTCTTTAGTTGACGAATACTACTGTACTTACTCCTCATGAACCTCAATCACATTATTCCTGCACATTGAGGGACTGAAATGTGATACGATTCAAGCAGGGAAAGAAAGCAGTAACTCATAATGCAAGATGGGGGACTCACATGATTACTACCGCCGATGCGTTGTTAAAGCTCGACCCAGTCCCGAAACGGGGAATGCTCCCATTGAGGTTAAGGTTGTTCGATAAATCTCTGCCATCGCACATCTCATCCGGTTAAKAGAGCAAAWYGTCCCCAGTYCCAGCTTATAATTTGGTCGCAAGGKGAAAACGACCTAATTGCTGCCKGATGATCCTACCGGCATTGAGGCAGAGTTGGATTGCATGACTCATTCARTTAATAGTCAAGGATCCACTTACAGGTTCTGAATTTCATTCAATGTAGMGTATGTCTCTGGAAGATTTCCTTCCAAYCGGTTGTTGCTGAACGCCCTGCAACAGCCAAAATCGACACAGTCGCCGAACCGGCAGGCTCCCCTGCATCAGAGCGTGCCTGCCAACTTGGCTGATGCAGAAAGCTGTAACACTGATTTCAATACTCAAATTGACCAGTAAATTGTAGGTGAATGAGGCAAGCTGGTATATGTAAGACTTACAGAGTAATCATCTGGGAGGAGACGTTCACGGGCAACGCCCCTGTGAGATTATTGTAGCTCATGTCTCTGCATGTGCACCCCATGTGGCGCATATTAATCAGCATCTCCAATACAGATCAGCACTCCTTTACTAATTAATTTTCTCCTCTTCTTAAGACTTTGTTCTCCTATGAAACCATGCTGGTGCTGTTGAAGAAGTATCATGAAAACTCTAGATGTGAAAATCAATTCAGTTGATCTTAGCTCTTCTACTTACATGAAAGTCAGGTTTGGCATGGCTGTTACATTGGGCACACTCCCTGACATCGAACAGTTCCGCAGACTCCTGAAATTGAGAACCACCCAATCCCATGTGAGTTTCAGTTTGAGGYGAGGGGTCTATTTCCTTGTGGAAATGTTCATCGTTCAAATAATGACAGAGCGTGTAGGTCCTACGATCAAAATCCAGAGCAGTTGCAATGGACTTGAATAGGAAAATAAMACCAAATTTGATAGTGATTGCGCATACTTACAGCTTGATGAGTGAAGAAATTTGCGTCCAATTTTGTGGGAAATTGCCACCAACAGGGTTGTTATCTAATTGTCTGCAAATTACACATAATCGTCCAACCACAACTCAGAGGCAGCGGCGACGTTGGATGCAAAAGTTATAGCACTTTGAATTAGGCTTGAAACTGTGTGAGGACACTTTCTGTCCCCTTTGTCATTTTGGGATTAAAGAGGATCTAGAATCCTCATGTGAACTACTAATGCCAATTTTTTTCTCCTACAATTTTATAATAGAAAGCATGCTCATTTAATATGGGTGTTGTTTCAATTTGTTTCCTTTCATTCAAGTGTAACAATATTTAAATATACTTTTATATTATCCATTTCTATTCTTTTGTTCTTTAACTTGTTTTTCCAAAGATTTGTAACTCAATCATCCTAAACATCATGAACTTGCTCAAGTTCTACAATACTTGCACTTTTTCTTGAAAATATTGAAAGATAGAATTGAACCTTTGGAAAGTTGTCCTAGCTAAAACTTGGTTTCTGAGGTTTACAATATTACGATATTGCAATTGGTTGGAATTTTTACTTCAATAAAATTAGAAGGTATGGTTCAACAATTATGTTTTGAACCTATAAAAGAATTTGGCACATTAATTGATTTCAAATTTTTTTATTCATTGTCATGTTAGCTACAATCAATTATTTTTACATTAATTCATGTACATTACTCCATCTTCTACAAAGGTCCACTTTATATTCCAATGGTTTTCGATCACATTGTTCTAATATTGAAATGGAAGGCTATACCCCCTCGTGACACTTTCTAATAGAAAAGTATTCAGTGTTATTTGAAACCTCCACTAACGATGGCTCTTCTAAATTACATATGTGGTTAGGAAATCTTTGAGTTATTTGGTATTATTGCATATATTTCAAATGCCGAGGTTTAAAATTTCAATATCAAGTAGTCATGGTAGATCTAAAATCAAGGAATCTTTTTATTTGTTTCYTTTTGTCATTTTTTTTTTTAATTAGTGAATCAAAGACCAAAGGTTAGTCTTCAAGTTTATTTCATCAATCAAAGATAGCCAAATTTTAAAATAAAATTATAATTTATAGAAGCCAAATCTATGTAGATGGTTAGGTGTATTCTTCTAGTATGTAGGTGTCTACTCGTACTTAGAGCATCTACAATTGGTCAATCAGATAACACATTCCAAAATGGTAATGACATAATGAAGGCATCACAAAGTTTAGAACTTGTAGTTTGTCAACAATTATCATGTGGTCATCGTTGTTTTGTGGGTTTGCACATTAATATACACATCATTACAATGCATTACTTGCAATTGAAGGCCACCTCAGTTGAGTAAGATCACCAATATGGATATTCTTTTTGCTAGTTTAGGGGTAGTCTAAATAAGTACTCATTTGGGCCAATTGGGCAACACACTTCCAAAATTCACAACAAATTCATACCTTGTCAAAATAAGAAAATTCAATTGTTCTCACATTTGTCTTTTATGTGAAAAATAAAATAAAAAATTTCAATCATGCTAACAGGGCAAACCGGTCATTTTGCTTGTGAATGATGGTCGGGTTTACTTCCTTGAGCCCTCTTCATTGCTTTTGGATCGGTTGCAGGCATTTGTCCATACTTTGCATATTGCCAAAAGAAATTTTCAATATTCAAATTCCAAATTTTTATCATGCATGACTTTTAATAGTAAAATTAGTTCATGTAGCTCATGACACAAAATTATGATTGTAATATTTGCATTTTATCTCAAATTCAATGAATACATGGAAAAAAAGAAGATTATGCTCACATGCTTCAACAATTTTTTAACCTTGTAAGAAAGGGTTGGTTATTGTGAAAATCATCCTTTTAATACCATATGAATCATGGGTTTTTTTTTGGCACCATGGAGCCACAATCCAGTGTTGTGGCATAGTCAGAGTGGTTTACATTTGGAGGGACTATCCTCCATTTACTGCATGGTGTACTGCTACAGTGCAATAGAAAAAACTTGATATGAATCATCGAGTCAATTATCGAGTGAACCATCTACTTAAAAAAAATTTACTCTTTGGAGGCCAAACTATTGTGCACAACCTCCCCTTTTTGCACAAAAATTCCAACAATAAACAATTGCACCTCTATCTTATGTGGAAGGTTGGATTCTCTATCATCCACGATTGTTCGCACCAACGTTAACAAGGTAAATAYGTAAAAATATTGGCCAGTTTTTTCTCTTAGTTCTGGCTTGTAACTTGTGCTGAATCTCCTTGGATCTTGACCACCTTAATTATTGGAATTACTAATAGTTACTTGGTGCAACCCACCAGCCTTTTCTGAGTTCCTAAATGAGTGTTACAACCACGGCTTTTTTTTTTCATTTATTACAAAGTGCCACAGTGGCGATATTAAATGTTATAGTGGAGCTCCAAATTACAACATTCATCCAAATATTGGAAGTATAGTATGGTTTTCATCCACAATTTGGCAATTTCATCTAAGATTTTTAAATAATTCAAAGTTGTTAGGCGATTTCATCCAAGTTTTTTGACATCATTTTAGGCATTTTTTAGCCAAATTATTTTTTCTAGTGCAATCTGGCACCAAAAAGCAAAAAAAAAAAAGCCTTGGTTACAACTAAGGTGGGGACATCCAAAACCGCCACAAATTAGTATTGTGCCTAGTTATTGTTATTAGGCTAGTTAGATTTTCATATTATCTTGTTGGCAAGTGAAAGGAGGTTCCAATGCACCAAAGAATGGGACATTTGGATACAATTTGCAAAAGATATGAAAGATCAAAGTCTGGTTCGAAAAACATTTCTTCCACATAGGTACATAATTGATTTTGGAGACGTACAAAGTCTAAAGAGATGGCGGTTTTAGATCAGAGACGATTTTGGGTATGCCTACCTTAATAGTTGTAGTTCATCTTGCAACTAGTATTTAACCCTTAAACGACGCTGAGGACGTTTTGCGTCCGATGAATGGCAAAGAATCTTTCCTTGTAGGACAGAAATGCAATCATTCATCCTCGGTATTAGGGGTGGGAAAGGGAGATCTTCTACAATACTTTGACTTCCAATGAATATATTTAGCTTTTTCAAAGTAGATGATGTCACACGGTATCAAAATGCATGATTTCCACGGCCACCAGTCCGTCCTTCAAGGGTTAACTCTTATCTAAAAGTGGTTGATGGATGGCTTCAAGTGTTCACTGTAGAAACAAAGAATGCACTTATTGGTCCAATTATAAATAAGGTCATTTTGATGACTACCTTGGGGGTCGTGTCCTTCAAGGGTTAACCCATAAACATCACCAAGGCCATGTAGTCAATGAAAGAGAGAGCATCTTTCAATGTAGGACAAAAGTGCAACCATTCATCCTCTGAATTAGGGGTGGAAAGGGAAGACCTTGTATAGTAGGTTGACTTTCAATGCGTGCTTTTGGATTTTTTTTTCAAACCAGTGATTTCCATGGTATCAAAATTCATGATTTCCACGGTCACCAATCCGTAGTTTAAGGTTACCTTGATGAAGAAAAAGGTAACTTAGACAGGCGCGTATCACAAGAAACCAACTGAACAATCTCAGCTTAACTGGGGTCCAAAAGTATCACCCGGATTGAAAAAACAGGCCTGTGACCTCACTCGTTTTCAAATTTCAATGTCCTGACTGTTTACCCTTGCCAGGTCACTTGTGGCTGGTGACTTGTACTTTAAATTTTTTGCAATAAAATCCGGGCTCAATTGTAACTTGTACGGTAGGAGCACCCAATGGCGTCCGTGCACCTAATGGCGTTAGTTTCTATGTGAGGTATTCATTTTAGAACATAAATGTAGGTAGACTATAGATAGGTTATCATTTAGGTCATAAAAAATAAGCTACCTATAGTCTACATACATTTATAATCTGAAAATGACTATCATGTGTAGAAACTGACGTTGTTAGGTGCACGAACGCCATTGGGTGCTCCTACCTTTAAAACAAAAAACAAAACCAAAAACCAAAAACCAAAACCTTCAATGTTCCAGCCTCTCTTTGTCCTCCCATTCAACAAGTGTGTGTGAATGGAATCTTTTATATTTATTTTCAAAGACGTAATCACATGGCATTTACAAGTTTGTGAGGACGATGCTGATGATTTGGGTCCTTAAATAGGATGATTTTAGAAGGGGCTATGGGATGGTTAAAAACATTAAATTATCATCCAATTTTTTGTGGGAGTTGCTTGAGTACATTTTAAGCTTGGTTTTAATTGAATAATATTGAATATTACTTCATTGTTTGTTTATGTTTTATCTCCACCCTCAAGATAAAACGGGTACAACTAAATTCTTTGTTGATGGGTTTCAAATTCTAAGGTTTGGATGTCTCAATGTTGTTCAATTGGCCTTCCAAGCAATGAAAAAGCATTTTCTAGCAATTAGATTTAAGCGTTTCAAATTTCAACTAAGACTAATGAAGATTGCAAAAGTTGACATTTTGGGGTATTTAAGATTGTAGGCTAATTAGATCAAAACTATAAACCTCTAAATTGAAGTTGCTACTGTCAAACTCTTGGTTAGACTAGTACTACATGCTTGTTCTAAAATAAAAAAGAAACTTTGTAAATAGACCTTCCTAGCAAAAGTTATGGATAGATGAACTTGCAATTAGTTTAACAAAATTTCACTCAATGTTTTCTTCTGGTTTATTATTTCATATTGACTTCAACTGTGGGGGTTGGATTATAAACCACACTTAGATTTTGAGGGTCCTTATTGACTCTATATGGATAATTCTTGGTACTTTTCATCCAAAAAGAAAGCTCGCTTGAATACCAAAATTCATCCTACTCTATTTATCAAAACTAAGTTTCTAAGTGTAAATCATTTTTTTAAATCTCTAAGAATTATCTTTAGGAATTGAGTTCAAGTTTGTGTTTTAGTGAGTTTTTAACCTCTAAACGACCAAACTTTGTTTTTCGGCAGTAGGAATTTTTCTTTAATTTTCACACAACATGGGGTCAAGGTTATTCTTTAATTAAAGGATCAACAATTTTAATAACTTTTGATTACATGGTTAAATAGTTATTGTGTGATATGTAATTTTTATTGATTCTCGGACAACTATAAAAATTTCTTCAAAAATCACTTTTTGAAGGAACAAAAATTTGAAATTGTTTTTCTAGGTTTGTATATATGTGAAAAGCTATGAATCATTCCATTTTGATTTATGAGATGAAAGTAATGAGGAGTTTTAGTTAGCAAGAAATTATATTTTTTCTACTCTAAAATAAACTTTGAAGTTCTTTATTTAACTCAATCTTCAATATTTTTACAAAAAATAAAATCGTATGATGTAGATTGTTTATAACAACATTACAACCATTGGAATTGGCATTACAACCATAATACTTGGTCTTAAAGCCTTTGTGAATGTTTTGTCTCTATTCTTAATTTAAAATAAGCACAACCAGATTCTTTGTGTTTTTGACGTAGAAATCCTAATGGGTGTCCAAGCATCGTCCAAGTTTTGTCTTCCAAGTAATGAAAAAATCGTATGTTGTGCTAATTCCTAATGAATCAAAGAGTAAACATAAGACAAAGTAATCTCAAAAGGTAGAGGTTTAGGAAAATTTTCATCAATGCAAGCCAAAATTTTGGACTTTGAAAGTAAATCTAATCAAATCCAAAATAATTCTAAATGACCAAAGTTATAGAGCATCTCCTACCTTTTCCAAAATAATTAAGTATGTCCTAATCTAATTTTCTCATAAATGAATGAAGTTTGACCTCTATTTGGTACTCTAAACTTCATCCACTATTTTCTACTCAAACTATCAAATGGGCTTTTTTTTCTTTTGACCTCTAACTTTAATCTAGATTTTATTGTTCCTTTTTATCTTCCCGTAGGTGAGTTTTACTACTAAGTTGCATTCAAGCATAATTTATTCAATAATAATCTATTTTAAAGTTTAACCCCTAAAGAACCTCGGGTGTTTGAATATATCTCTTGTTTTCCTAACTAGCTCTTGTAACAAGGATAATTCCTCATTTGTGTGTAATAATTTGATGATTGCCATTGTTGAAATGAAAGAAAATTTATGTAGCTTTCATATGAAAAAAAATCAACGAAATTGCACTATTTAAAGAAAATGCCACCTGTGACAAAATTGATGAAAGGTGTTTGATTAGGCATTACATGAGATTTTGAGGCCTCCAAGAGTGTGAGTTCCCGGTCTGTGGGAATAGAAAAAACTACACCACATTAGTGCTATGACGTGGCCAAGAGTGTGCCATGTCATTTCAATTTATTTAGTAATTGGAACCCTAACAGCAATCACCTATTCCCTTACTACACTGGAACAGGGCTGAAATAGCCCTCCGTTGCCCTCACATCTCATGCAATGCATTACTTTGGATTCCTTGCTACAATAATATTCCACATGAAAACAAATTCTATTCCTTGAGATTGGACTAAAAGTAATTATAAGCAAGGCCATATAATATGGGAGTTGTTACTCGAGAGTGTTGCTTTGTCCCAATGGCCAATATCTTAGGCTTAAGTGTAGAAGAGATCAACATATCTTGAGATTATGCACAATTTGCTTTTATAGACCTAAATGTCATTAGATGTTTTTTGAGGTCATTAGAAACAACAAGTTATCTTGAGTTCCCAGACTATGGGAACTAGCTACATCAGTAGTTTGACGTGGTCAAGAGATGACCATGTCAAGAATTATTACTCCCTCCATCCCAAAATGATCTTCCTATTGGCATGAATTTCTTGTCCCAAAAAGACCTCCATGGTGTATTGTGGTCGGAAGAACCTAAAAATGACAGTTTGGAAAAGTATTTTAAGCTGGACCCATTTTCCTTCTACAATGGCCCCATCTCCCTCCCAAATTTGGTTATCCTACTTCCAATTAACCCTTGAACACTGGACCGGTGGCCGTGGAAATCATGCATTTTTGATACCGTGCAACATCATTTACTTTGAAAAGCCAAATATACTTATTGGAAGTCAAAGTCCTATAAAAGATCTTCCCTTTCCACTCCTAATACCGAGGATGAAAAGTTGCAATTCTGTCCTACACGGTTTGATTCCCTGCCATTCATCGGACACAAAACGTCCTCCTCGGCATTCAAGGGTTAAACTCCAAGTAACTCCAGCTCCTGATCCTCTTCTTGGAGATCACCATGGAAAATTTAGCATGTATATACAGCTAGGCCTCCACATCACAGAAAACTTGCTTATACAGCGTGGGAAATACAACACGTTTGCCAAATCAATGGCCACCGGAGCGTCCTTAACCCTTAAACGACGTCGAGGACGTTTTTTGTCCGATGAATGGCAAAGAATCTTTCCTTGTAGGACAGAAATGCAATCATTCATCCTCGGTATTAGGGGTGGAAAGAGGAGATCTTCTACAATACTTTGACTTCCAATGAATATATTTAGCTTTTTCAAATTAGATGATGTCACACGGTATCAAAATGCATGATTTTCACGGCCATCGGTCCGTTCTTAAAGGGTTAAAAAGCCTCCAAAATTCCATTTAAGCCTACCAAAACTACATTTTGAAAACTAATTTTGAAATGAAATTTTTGAGGATGGTAAGCAAGCATTGAATCCTACTTACAAGTCAATACGGACTAAACTAATTATTATTTTCAAGTTTAATCTAGAACATTGTGTATAACAAGAAGATCATTTGGGGGACTAAGACACTATTTTTGAAATGTTTGAAATGTTTTTCAAAAAAATTCAATTTTTTTTTCAATAATTCAAGCATTATGGTCTAGTCTGCAATTCCAGGATAGCATAGGGAATGGCAAGGGGAATAGGTCTGAAATACTCTTCGAGAGGCCTCCCAAAGCATTTAATATGTTGGTTTGTTTGTATAGTCCATGGTGAAATAAAAAAAAAACCATCTCATTTCCAACGTGAAGATTAACTCTTTGAATTTGAAACAGATAGTAATATTGTAGTTTGTTAAGAAGTAGACAATGATATTGCAACAAAATGTTTGCCTTCTACATCCAGTTGTTGATACATAAAGACACACATTGTATGGACACTTTGTTGATTTGGTGGTATTTGTAATGATAATAGAGCCATTGAATCCCAATCCAGTGTCTCTTTTGCCTATAAGATTTGTGGAGTACAAAATAAGGAGCAATTGGTTTGGGTTTAGGATTCCCATTTTTCCAAGCTTTATCAAGTTGGTTGATATGGATTTCTGTACTTTGTTTTTTAGCTAGGTGTCTCCACATTTTTTGGTGAGCATGCCTTAACCCAACAAGGTGGATGTTGAGGCCAAAATGAGGTTGTGGAATGACTTTCCTTATCATTGTAGAAATGAAGAATGCACCTATTGGACTAAAAATCACATCATTTCTGGCAAAGTACCTTGATTATAGGTCTTAGTCTTTTTTGAATTAACCCTAGGCCACTACCATAGACACTAGGTGTTTGAAGGATGACAAAGAAATCCCTCTATATAAGATTGAAGTGCATATGTTTATCCTTGGAAGTTTGTGTATAAAGGGGAGGTCTTGCACAATAGATCTAGTGAGTGCTCTTGGATTTTTTTAAGCAAATGATTCACACAGTAACAAAGAGAACAATTTCCATGGTGACTAGTCCGTCCTTCTAGAGTTAACCTTGAAAGGATGGGCCCATGACCATTGATTTTAAGCCTCATTGTCCATTATTGTGTTTGTTGTCATTTTGTAACTAGACATGAATGAAACTTTTATATTTATTTTTTGAAGATGAAGTCATATGTCTACTACAAGTCATGAAATTAGATAAACATTAAGTTTTACCATAGATGTATATCACAATATAAAACATCACATTACATGAGATGTGAGGGCAATGGAGGGCCATTTTAGCCCTGTTCCCTCGTTGTTCCTGATGCAGTAAAGGAACTAACGAGGGAAAAAGGTTCCAATTACTAATTTTTTTTTGTATTTGCAATCAAAAAAGAAGTTTAGATTTTTATTTTTATTCTATTTCATTTTTTGGAGGAAGCGCAGGCGCATTTAATTTTAGTACGTTGCCGACAGCCGGTCCTGCAGCCACAGCCACCCAGAGACCGACGACCTCAACAGCAGCACCTAGCGCCGCAGCCTCTACCTTAGTAACTTCAACTGCTGGGTACGAGCTATTCGAACTTATGAGGATCATGTCCATTCTTTTGTTACGATCCTCGCAGAATGAGATTTGGAAAGTAATGGCCACTCTTATGTAAAGGTTTTTTTATGAGTGCTTTGCCCAGCTTTGTTGTGCGCACTACTATCCTTRTACTTGAGGTTTGCTGAGAGTACTATTTGGTTCTGAGAGTTGAGAATATTCGGAAGAATCCAGAGCAGTCCATCTTTTAGATCTAATCTCTTTACTTTTTGCAGAACATTCGGATCTCTCACCACTACACCTGCACGGACACCGGAACCTCCTTCAGAAATTTTCGGAAAGACTGTTGAAGACGTAATTTTTTAATTAAATTCACCTATTTCTTGTGCCTCTGGCTGGACACATTAATTCTGGAACAGATGAAAGTCATTTGGGCAGTTCTTTTGATTGACGACACCTGTAATGGATTAGTGCCTAAATGTCCTTGATTTCCATTGTGAAGAGCTCATACGGGGCTTTAAAATTGATTACAGATCATCAAAGAATGGACTCATGAGCTACACGAACGGACATTAAAATTTCGAAAGCAGGCGGAGTCCCTGGGTGAGTGGGATCGACGGATTATTGTGAATCGGAACTTATTGATTAAGCTTGAGGTATGGCCTTTGAGAGTCGCCATTACTTCCTTGAGATGTATTTTGACATTTTCAAATCCTGTCCCTCATTTTTTATCGTTGATATTCATGGTTGTCACCAGAAGGTCTGAGTGCCCTTCATCTTCGAAATGCGGGCTTATAATTGATTTATAAGCCAAAATTGTCTGAGCTTATTGAGGWGCTTCAAATATTTCGCACGGATGATATTACTGCTTAACTATCTTATCTGCTTCTGTTTTTCGATGTATGATTCAGTTTTTGAAATAATAAGCCGTAATGGTACTTGGAGGCCTCTTTTCACTGACTACTTGCGGACTTCCTAGAATTACTTATTAGGTTCGGGTTGACAGGTATTTCTCCTTTTAGAAGAAGAATCGTAATAATGCTTTCCATAGGGGAATTACTGACTTGAAGTTCATGTGGCTTCAGAGTGAGGTAGCATCAGTGGTTGAATCACAGCATAGTATTGAGCGACARTTGGAACTTATTGAAACTCATCAGCAGGAGGTACACATACCTTCACGACATTTGATATTTAGTGCCGTTGAAATCACTGTTTTGGTCGTTGCCGTCCATGATCCTCGGAAGTCCAAAAGTTGGGCAAGTTTCGAAACTGCTGCAGCATATTAGCTTTTGCAGGTGGAGAAGTCACTAGAAAGTATGGAGGAGGAAGCGGCAAAGTTGTACAGGGATGAACGGCCCAGCTTATTGGAAGATGAAGCTGCTGCTACTCGGGATATGATGTAGGGTTTCTTTTTAACTGTCACTGTCACTGTTTCTTTTGAAGTTCATTGTGGCTCGCCTCTTTAATTATGTTTCTCTTTCTCGAGTTAAATACAGATGATCGGACAATTCTCCAAAAAGTGGGTTAGGTTTTACCGCCTTGGTCATTATGTAGTAGATTTCTTTACGCGGAACGCCTGTTCCAAACTTACCGACTGCTATGTGTCGGTATTTTACTGGTATTCTCTAGGAAGTTGACTCGCATAGAGTCTTCGGATCACGATATCAATTTTGTTTGTTTCGCAAGTACTAATGATGCAACACATTGAMCAGGTTTGAGCAAGCAGAGTTTGTGGAACGCGAGTTAGAAAGAATGGGTGGGCAGATTAAAGAAACAATTCAGAACATCAATTCTGCTCAGGTATGAGCCAGACTTTCTGAATCTGGATTCTATGTATTACCCTCGTCACAAGTATCGGGGTGGCGTATTGCTGGCACTGCTGGCATTGCAAATTCCTGTTGTATGATCCTGCTCTGGTCTTTGTTTAGGTTGTGCCTTAGGATATTTTAGTCTTTGACAGATTTCTGGATGCGTTTTTGTAGGGGACAGACTTGGATATGGCAGAAGGGGCAAGTCCTTTGGATTTGGTTGTCCGCATTCTGAATAACCAGTTGACATCACTTCTCTGGATTGACGAAAAGGTTCTTGGGACTCAAAACATTCGTTCGATTATTTGCCTGAATACCATTACTGTAACCCCTTCTGCACRATTAAATTCAGTGGCATAGTTACTAGAAACTACAGATGTTTAAATTACTTTTCTCGGTGTGTGACAGGCTGGGGAACTGTCAGGGCGGATACTATCTTTTGCGGACCAGGGTGCTCTTCTTGATAAAGGACACAGGGGATCATTTCTGCGTGGAGCCTGATGAAATTGTAGTGTTGCGACATTAGAGGAGGCTGCCATTTCGGGAGATGAATTTCTTTTTTAACTCATGTTCTGGAGCTGGAGCAGTTGTTATAGTGGCTAAGCCGTGAAGATCTCGCAGCCTCATGATTAACCACATTATCSGATCCATGACTATGGATGATGACTAGTGTACTTAAAACATTACTTGAGTTGCGGTGGGAAGATTTCTGCAGAATTCAACTTCGGTATCATCTCCCCCATAGCTTTAAGATTCAGGGATATTATTGCCCACAAGTTTGGTTGTGTCCCGACTTTTTCACAATTTTATTTCTTTTTAGTCAATGATATCCRCTTCAATTGATTCCGCTACGTATGTTTTCAGCTTTTGCTTATTTTCCTTCAACCCTTGAATGTCAAGGCGGACATTTTGCGTCCGATGGATGACAGAGAGAGAATTTGTGTAGGACAGAAGTGTAACTATTCACCCTTGGAGTTTTGTGTGGTAAGGGGAGATTGTGAACTTGTTTCATTTGTTTCAAAAATAAGAAAAAAAGGAAAAGAAAGGTGAGATCTTCTTCAGTACTTTAACTTCCAATGAGTACTATTTGACTTTTTCAAACTATGGAATCTGAGAGTGTCAAAATGGATGATTTTTACAGTCATCAATTCGTTGAAGAACTAGGGGGTATGAATGAAATACAATATGATATTAAATATAAGTTCCATAATCTTTACATTAAGTTAACATGGAATATTCTACCTTAATTTGTTTGTTTGTTACGTTGAGATCTCCTAGACTGTGTGTCCCCCGGTGGTGTGCTTGGTACCGTCAGAAAGCCCTAGGTGAGGAGGGGTGCACGGGCTTGGTTTCGTGGCGTTTCAACCTATGGGGTGGAAGATATTTATTTTTGAGTTACTTTTGGGTCTAAAAATATATAAAATAGATTGTACATCCCCCAATGGCGTGTTTGGTACCGTTGAAAAGCCCTCAGCAAGGAGGATTGCATAGGTTTGATTTCGTGGTGTTTTGACACTTAATGAGAAAGTTATTGAGTTTTGAGTTTTTCTCAGTTATAAATTTATTATTGGCTTTGAAATTTGTTTTGACTGTGGCAACCACACATGACACACTAGTTACTTTGAAGTTTACACCAAAGGACACAATATCCTAAYCGAAAATGACCTTGTAGAAGTATGTTAAAATGTTAATCTTCTAGTAAAGAAATTGCACGTTGACAAACTCAAATTTTTAATGAATTCAATAATTGGAGTTTCACATCATATCATTGGAGTTATAGAAGTTTAACCCCAAATATGGCCTCTCCAAGTTGAAAAATTGATGTGTTTGACTTTTCTGATCTTTTCAATAGTATGGTCAAATGACATGTCCTTTTCTTTCTAGTCCTAGACTTGCCTCTACAACCAATAGGTAAGGTAGAACCACCTATAACTAACCAAATAAGGAATTTGGACAAATCTATAGCAATGGAATGCAAGGTAAATATTTTTAGAGGTGTGTTGATAAAAATGATGAGGATTGAAAAAACTTTGAAATTTTTTTTGCATGAATTGAATTTAGTATGAATTTTGAAAGACTTTTTTGAACCAATGATTCCCATGGTAACAAAATAGATGATTTCCACGGTCACCAGTCCGTCCTTCAAGGGTTGAAATGATGAATTTTTTTATAAAATAAATGAGCAATCCTCTCTCAATCAAGAAAAGACCTAAATCCYAAATCAATACTAGTTTAATWGAAAGAGARTAATYTGCAWCTTTTTAAATACTTGATTGTTTTTGAARGAGGTTAACTTAGTCCCTCCWAAATTTATTAAGGTGGGCACCCCCRAAATCGCCRTTGATCTAAAATCGCCATCTCCAGACTCTCTCCATCTCCAAAATCAATTATGTACCTAGTACGTGGAAGATACGCTTTTCGAACCAAACTTTGATCCTTCATAACTTTTGCAAATTGTATCCAAATGTCCCATTTTTTGGTGCATTGGAACCTCCTTTCACTTGCTAGTAAGGCAATGTGATAATTTGACCAGCCTAACAATAGGAACTAGGCGGAGTACGAATTTGTGGCGGTTTTGGGTGTATCCACTTTAGTGTCCATGGGAAAGCCTTGTATCTCGTAAGAAAAGGGATACTACAGGAGCCCAGTGTGCTACTGTAGGCTACTGTAGAAGTGTAGATTCGTGAGAATCTCGGCCAAAGAAAACCCTTCTTCAAGACTGGCGAACCCCCTCGCTAGGGAGAGGAAGAAGTGCTGTGCTGCTGCTGCCGCCTGGCCAGCTCTCTTGGATGACAATCCATGTCGTCGTCGTCGTGTTGCTGTTGTTGGAGCACAAGTAGCGTAGCGTAGCGGGCGGGACTCATGACTTGAGTCTCCCTCCCTCCCTTCCTCACCCTCCCTGCCTGCAGATCCATGGACATTGCGCCATTCGACCAACGCTAGCTTCTGCCGCGCGTCGCTCTTGCTTTCTCTCTTTTTACCGGCTTATTGTGCGTTCCGCGCTCGCTCGGCRATTGCTCTGCTCATTTTCCTCGCGCTCCGGATGCTGCAGCTATGGACTCTTCCTCCTCCTCCCTCGCTCTTCCCACCGGCCACACCTCGTTCCCTCTCCACGTTGTATGTCTCCTGCTCTCCTCCTTGCCTCCTTCCTTTGTTTCTTGCCATTCTCCTCTCTTCTCCTCTTTTCTGCTGCTTCCCTTTGTTTCCTTGCTTTTCCCTCATTCTTGCTTCTTGATACTCTTCCAATTTTCCTCTTCCTTCYTGTTTCCCTCATCTGCTGGATTGATGGTGCGATCGGATCCCTTGCCGTCTTCCCTTCTTTTCCTTTGCGTTCCTCTCGCGCTCTCTCTTGTTGCGACCCTGCCGTCCCACGACCTTTGATTTCTAGCCGTTCCGTTTTCGCTCGTGTTCCCTCCTCCGGGAATCGACGTCGGTCTTTTCCTCTTCTATTCACCTAATTCTATTTGTCCCCAATCGGAGCAAGGACTYCATGATCGAATTGGTTGTCTTCGTGGTTTTTAACTCCTGATCACATTCTATGGACGCAACCTCAAGCAGTCCCGCCTACRTAAATCGGTCATCTGTAACTGCTAATTCAACGTCTGCGATAGCCTCTGCTGTACCTTCATGATTTCGCCCTTCGCCCATGTGTGCCGCGGTTMCTATCTATAGATTGAGTGTTTTATAATTCACTGCATCTGGTTCTTGCGCTGCACGACTCTGCATTTGGAGCATCCCTGGAGAATTTCTGTTGGCGTGCTCTTGATGGAGCGAGTGATTTGTATGGATGCCATTTCAAGAAAATCACTTACTCAGGAGTGTGCATCATATCCATCCCAGCGTGCACGTAGCTTGCAATCGAATCGGGTGCCTGGTTGAGTTGTTCATCAAGAATAGATCAAATGTTTTGACCCAGTGTCAGCTGACCTAGTGATTTCTTGGCAGTCTTTTGACCACGGCTACTTCTTGACGGTGCGTGCCATCCAAGAGCTCCGAGACAAAAAGCGTGGTCCAGTTCTCGTGGGCATTGGTGGCCCGAGCGGCTCTGGAAAGTCCAGGTTAGTTAACTCTACTGAAGCCTTGAAGTATCTTCTCCTATTTTTATTGCGAACTGGAATCTGGACAATTTGTCGAAGAAGATAGTGTATTTTATATATGAAGCGTATCGGTTATCTTTACAKTGAAGATTAAACTATATCTTTTGTTTGAGTTTTTTTCTTAAGTCGCTTTTCACGAGCGTTGTCGTGGAGGTGGAAGGTTTCCTCTACACACACGACGAGAGCCCGGCTTCGAGGCGTTTAAATGCAAGGCATTCCTATTTTTTGAAAAGCACCCTTGTCTCGAAATATTGTTGTACAATTTACGACCATGTCAATCTTTAAAGCGTTCCTTTATTTCATGGAATTCGATTGTAACGTTTCCCTCTTCCTGTCTTGTTTGAAATTTGAATACGAAATTCCTGGTGAATGATACGCTCGGCTTCTCGTGCGGCTGTTGGGTTTTGATGACCGAAAGAGCAACGCGTTAGATGACTGAAAGAGTAACGCATCAATTTCGAACGTTATTCAAATCCGTATTTCTCACAGAATATATCGTCATGAGTGTTTAATACCGGCAAGGATTAGAATTTTGGATATTGTTATTTATGAAGTAGTTGGAGAAATTCTTAATACTCCTTTGACAATCTTTTCAATTGGCTTAGACGATGTTCAGCGTGGTTTTTAAACTGGATATGCCACACTGCTTCTCTAATCGAAGTCTTTTCTGGGCTTTGTAGTCTCGCGACGAAAATTGCGTCTGTTCTTGGAGGTGCAGTTGTTGCGATGGAAAACTATCACGATCCTTCTCTATCTGTTGATGATAGCAGCTACTTTGATACAATTGATTTTCTGCTGCTGATTCGAAACTTAGAGGTACTCTCCTTATCCCTGGTGCATTGGCAGTTGTGCAAACCGTCAGAAGGGTTCTGATGTCTCTATTACCATCTGCTGACAGATTATAACATTAAAGGCGTATGCTGCTGGAGGTTAACTAGAGAGACTTATATGTCAATTTCCCAACTACCGAGGAATAGAATTTTGCGGAGTTCTATGCTGCTTTTGTCATGTTTTGGTGGTTACTCATACTTCAGTTCAAGCTTTACAGGACTTGCTGAAAGGGAAGGATATAATGATGCCAGAATTCGACTTTCAAGAAAAAAAGCGCTCAGGTTTTGTTTTAATGAAGGTTCCGAAGTCTGGTGTGGTAGGCCCCATCATGAATTCGTATTCTTCTTGATTTGTTTGAAAATTGTAGACTTAGGGGAGGCAACCCATTTCCCACTGCCCCCCATTTCCAATCTGTAGACTGTTTTCTTTCYGTGAAGGTATGGCGCAGTCCCTAGAGTAGTTGTGGCTCATTATGATTGGTTGCAAGGCTGTCAATATTGCAATCAACCCTTGGTCGATTTTGCAATTAGCCTATGGTCAGAAATAGAAAGGTCTATATCACTATTATAGGTTGAAGAGAATCTTCCACTAAAAAATTCCTAGTAATTTCGTTTTATGTAATAATATTATGGAAAAATATGCCATCCTTCCAAACTTTATTGCAGTACATGGGAAAAATTCCACATTCAAAACTTGCGCTCTAAATATGCATAATTGCTTATTTGATCAGAAATGGGTTGCCTCCCCTATAGTGTTCTCGTTTTGTGAAGGAAATATTCGTTGGTCCCTTTAAGCTTGCTGCTACCAAGTTGGACTTTTAGAATTCTTATAGCGCCGTTTTGTGCATGGATCCTTTACCAGGTTCTCGTTGAGGGGACCTACGCACTTCATTCCAAATTGCGTTCTTTGTTGGACATTCGTGTGGCCGTGGTGAGTGTTTCTGTATCATGATTGTGATTATAGTATCACGTCACGAATGTGATGAATCAACGGAGAGTTATTTATTTGTCGAAATTTTTTTTACTCGATTTAAAATCCCCATCGAGAGAATTAGAAAATATTGTAAGCTAGTTCATGCAACAAAGTTGTCGCAGATTACATTGTACTGTTAGTATGCTCGTGGACTTTTGCCAGCGACACTTGAACTTACGTTGCAGCTAGGTTTGCAGGTTGGAGGGGTTCATTTTAATCTGCTTTCCAAAGTTCGCCGGGACATTGGCGAGACCCTATCATTGGATCGACTTAAAGACAGTATCTTTCCTACGTTTCGAACAAATATTGAACCAGACCTTCATCATGCACAGGTATTGCAGTTTCACCATAGTAACCATGGACACCTTGCCACGTAGTTCTATGATTGCAGGCACTGACAGTTTGTGTTTTCAACAGATTAGAATTAGCAACAGTTTTGTATCTGCGAGCCTTCGGGAACCTTTTTACATTTTGAAGTCGGAAAAACAGGTACATAATTTATGGTTGTTATTGAATTTATCTTTTCTGTAATCAAGACGTTGGTTCTTTTTATTATATCAGACTTTGTATTGTCTATATTATCTGTTGTTCTTGAGTTCCTTGGCGATTTACATGGCGTTTTATCAATTTCAATTTCTGAACCGTTGTGGCGCAACTGCCTCCAGCTACTGAAGACTTCCATTGAGATGATGTTCAACTCTGAAAATGTGCGTCATGAGCAGTAAGCATCCTTTTCCACTATCTCCAGTATTATGCAAGGTTATGGGTAGCGGCTAATCACTTGCAAACTCAGGGTGGGATTATAATGACAGGTTGGATAGAGGTTACAAGATTAGTGATTCGTCAGAAATTTGGTCCTCCATGCACCACAAGATTCTGATTTAATATCGAACCCTGAATGGACTATGTTTGAACTTCCAGATATATCGAGATGTACTTGAGACCTCCATCCCAGCACGACAGTTCAAAAACCAGTGATTGGATTAGGATGAGGCAATGTGGCATCAGATATGAGCTTGCCGAGGGATATCAAAGAATAGTGGATAAACATTTTATCATAAAGCCCAGAGCTGAATTTGAGGTTTGTGATGATTCACTTGAATTTGGTCTTTCACTTAACATTAATATCCTTTCCCACATATGTTGACACTTTTACTGACTTCATTGTATGATACTCATAAATATTTTGTCATTGTTCTAAATTGTTACCTATTTATTCTCTTTTGTTTGGACAGGTGGGGAAGACCACATTAGGCGGTCTACTAGCGTTAGGGTACCAGGTCGCTGTGAGCTTCAAACGAGAATCTGCCACATTTGATAACGGCAAAGTATCCATATCTATAGAAACCATCGATGATGTGAACAAGAGTTTTATTCAAGTTAAGGGGACTGACCGCAAGGTACATTTCTTCGACCAGATCGATTCGTAAGTTCCGGTTATTTTGAAATTTAGAGTCGTCTATTCGTTAATCACAAGGTTCGAGGGATATTTTCGTACTGTTCCGAGTGCTGAGTATATACTGTATGCCTTCATTCTAATGTAGGCAAGTTAGCAGTAATGTGACATGCWTTGGACCTTTTTTCTTGCATTTTCAATGATTTGTCTCATGCTGTCAGGACCAGAGAAGGTGGATCACAGGATACATTTGTGCATTTGCAGAACATTGAAGATCTGAAAACCGTTAATTCAACCAGTATCCCTGTTTTCGATTTTGAGAAAAATAAGCGGAGCGGGTCAAAGGAGCTTGTAGTCTCGGAAGATTGTGGTGTGGTCAGTCTCCTATCTTGGTTTCTCCGAATGATCTAGTTTTCTCCTTTCTTGCATAGGAAAGAGTAAGTGAGGTCGAGGTTCCGTGAAGCGATTTATCTGCAAATTATTTTGACTTCGTTTTCAATACTGGCGGGCTTCACAAAGGTGTGGATGGAGCAGGTTATTTTGGAGGGAGTTTACGCATTGCATCCAAACATTCGGCCGTTTTTGAATCTTTGGGTGGCTGTGGTAATGACGAATTTTTTGCTCATGGAATCTGGTTACAAGTGCTTGCCAACATAGTATAATTGGGTCTGTGYACCCTGTGTATACACTTCAGGAGATATGTCTTGTAGACCACTCGAACAGATTAGATTTTTAATACTCCTTTGTGAAGGCCGGTACATGAAATTAACTAGACGTTGGCATTTTTCAATCATAGCCTTGTGGCCTTTCTTCTTAAAGTGTTTCAGATCTGCTTAACGGAATTCACTTTGACGTATCCCTAGGTTGGAGGTGTTCATTCTCATCTTGTTACTAGAGTTCAAGGAGATCTAGAACAAAGTGGGCGACTCATATCACAGCAGGAAGTGATGACAACAGTCTTTCCTATGTTCGAACAAGATATTGAACCTCATCTCGTACACGCTCATGTAAGTTACTGTTATCGTGAGTCCATTCGTGTGGATTCTTATTTGGTCGCATGCTTAGTTGAGGAATAGTCACTCTAGCTTAATTTCAAKATCTACTGCATAGCGCATGGTGTACCCTCTCTATCGTTTTTTGATGTGTGTTATTTGCAGTTAAAAATTTCCAACGACTTTGATCCTGTCCATTCTCCAGAGAGCTCAATGTTTGTACTTAAAAGCAGTAAGCAGGTACCGTTGACTTTTATCCTTACACTCTTGTTCCTAACTCCATTCTCCTACGGTATTTAGCACTTAGTCAATATTGTTTTCTAGTTGAAAGTTGTATTTGGCGGTGATGAAACAGGTACGATTACGGATGGTTTTCCCTATTAATGTAGAAGGTCATGCATCTTACCTTGAGGATAATCTACTACTTTTTCGAAAGCCTTCATTTCATTGCTTAGGTCGCACWTCATCTTTGGGATGTTTTCTTTTTTTCCAGGTATTGTTTGAGGAGATAGCAAACTTGTTGGATCCAGAAAAGATGGTCAAAACGGTGCAAAAGTTTACGGACATATATTTTCACCTACCAGGACTTCCAAATAATGGCAACGGCTCAGATAGCAATTGGATTCGTGTTAGAAATTGTGAAGGAAGGTTTGCACTTTTGATCTGTGAGGTATTGTCCCAAGTCCCAACTATCCGTTTTCAGTCCTGTGTTGTAGCTTTGAGAGTTTGTTGCACTCTTCGTCATGTAGSTGTTTTTCAGTTTCGTCGAAGCTCACTGTCCTTTTCTGTTCTTCTTTATTTTTGCGTTTTGCAGCCAATAAGAGAAGGAGATTTTATCATCCAGCCGAGGGTGGATTTTGACATTAGTGTTAGAACAGTGGCAGGACTTCTGACTCTTGGGTAAGCGAAATGGTTTCTTAGCCCAGTATATACTAGATGAACTCTGCTTCAGTTGACTGTTACACATGCTAACGAAGGATTTGCGTCCGATCTGAGTAACATTTGTGTTTTCAGTGTTGTATAGTGTACAAAATACACTATCTTTCTAGGATTTGGTCCAATTCAGCCATTGATTTGTCTTCAGTCTTCTCGTTTATTGCTATTAACCCCTTAAGGACCACCAGGCCACCAGGTCCCCGGTCCTTTAGGGGTTGAGAACTCCCCAAGATACAATCCCAGTGCCCACCATCATGCTGCCTTGTACACAACATGTAGGCAGGGATATTTTTTTTAACATGAGGGATATCCTGAATTACAGATATCAAGCAGTGGCGTATATCGAGGCAATAGCAACCATATACCAAGATGATAAGGTGATTTCTTAACTCTTTATTTGCTGCCGTTGTCTTGCCCTCCCCTGTTTCTACTCCCTCCGTCCTGAGATGWTTGTCCACAATTTTTTTGATATTTTTTTACCWACTCAAAACAACCTTAAAAGAACATGACATTCGAAGTGGACAAYAATTCGAAGTGGACGGAGGGAGTATTTTATTGTCAATTCCGGGCACATACTTCTAATTCCCTCATGGACATGGAATATGCGAATTCACTCATACGCTGAATCAGATTCGGCATGACAATTGCATAATGTTTCATTGAATGCCCTGACCTACCGTTCTCAATTGCAGTCGTTGGTGAGACTTAAGAGGTTACAAAATCTAATTATCTCAAATATCTGATTATCTATACTGTAAATGATAAATTCATATTACTTTGTCATATTTCTTCTTGAACGCTCCGATTTCATAGTCTCTGATGAGAACCTTCTTTGGTGGATATTGATATCATGTCAGCTTCTTATAGAAGTGGACCAGCTACATAATATTCCGACTCCATATATTCAGATCAAAGGCTCCAATAAAGAGTCAGTGGCAGCTGCAGGATTGACTCTCAACCTGGACGGCAGTTACACTACTTTGGTAAAAAAAATATTTATTCCGCGTCCTGGAATTAATCTGTTTCTTTTAACTGTATATCTCGGTCGCAAGCGGGAGGCTTTACCATTTGTATCATGAATGCCTATGCAGCCATACATTGAAATTATACTTGGAACGGGACAAAATGGGAAAGGTGTGGAGGATCCACAGGCAGCTCGGCTCCAGGAACTAGTGGATTACGTTCAAGCCCAGGTTAGTTCGGAACAGTCTTATGGTTTTCAGATTATTTCTTATTTTTACCATTTGCTCTTACTGTCTTACGTGTGCTGCAAGGTGCTTCCTGGTCTACTTGAATACGATTTTAAAAGCAWWTCAGCTGCACTGATATATCCTATTAGTGGTGACTCTAATTTTAGATTAGTGTAGACTGAAATATTACTGTATTGCTCTAATTCCCACAAAATTACACTTGTAGTGACACTAATTTTGCAGTTCACACGAATTTTTGGTAAGAGAATAATTCACTGTAGTCTGGAATTAACTTGCTGTGTTTTTGTTGCAGGGGGGCAGTGCGGGGTCTGATATTCTTGAAGGCCCTTCAGTTTCAGTTGAGTGCATCTTGGAGGATCTTGACATGCGAATCCGGAGACTTGAAAAATGGAATATGGTTCACACAGTGAGTGTAAATTCGACTCCATTGGATACCTTCTGAATGGGTTTTCTGTTCGTGGTTTAATAGAACAATTTTGCTTGCTCATCTCTGACACTACCCAACTGCCTGTCGAGATAGTAGATTCTTTCTAGGGAGATGGGGCATGAAAGTCGGGGTTTTCTTTATATTGTAGGGAGTGTCACATAGGGGTCCTCCTGTAGGCTGTATCGCTGTGAAATAATTTCTGGTAAGTCCTATTGATGAAGTGATCACAATGCTTACACATTGTACATACGTGCCAACTTGATAAGAGTTAAGCAGTCAACTTGGTAGTTCATACTTTGAACTATTTAACCATTATTTTTATGTTCTCAGAACGTTTTCTAGGTTACTCAAAATTATTGAGACATACGTTTACTCAAAATTATTGAGTAAACAGATGTCGCTAGCAAAGCATAAGCTCATCTTCTCTCTGATTCCATTGCAGGTATTGTGGACCTTCTTCATGTCGGCCTTCGTGGGGTGCTTACTTTATCACCGCACTCAGCGGTCACGTTCATAGCTATCAATCAAACCTGCCACTTAGATAACAATGTAAGCTGAAGCTGTAATGAGCTACGCACTGTTCTAAACTGTAAAATCATTGAGTAAGTTTGAGATTCCTGAGTCGCAAATCCGTAGTCATGCCTCCAAGTACTTGAAATGTCAAAGGAAAGATTGTGAGCTTACAGTAAGTGCAAGGTACAGTAGAGCATTATATCTCAAACCTAGTTTCAATTCTTGTGACCAATTTAAACACCCATAGGCAGTATGCACGGCATTATTTTCAACCCCGTGCTCCTCAAGTGGTGTATTTGAGTTCCCCATTATTCGCCGCAGTAGAGTTTGACCACCAAGTTAGAACTGAATGTGGTAAACATTGATTAACCCTTGAACGACGCCAAGGACGTTTATTGTCCTTTGGATGACTAAAATCTCATCTGCTGAGTGGACACTCACCAATTTTCATCCGTTCTTTATGACTTGAATTTATCAAAATTGATTTTTTGAAAATTGTTGGTATTTGTCCATTTTATCCTTGTCAATGTCAAAATTTTTTGAAAATTGTTGTAATTTTTGATTTCAACCAAACATTTTACCCTAGTTTTTAGTGAAATTTTATTGCAACTCAAGCAATTTTTATGAGTTTTTTTAAGCTACTTATAGTGGTTGACCTTTGAAAAACTAACTATTTTATTAAAAAAATCCAAAACTTTACATGTGAGTATGTGACCTCTAGAAGGTCCTACGCACTAAGTGCTAACTCATATTCTTGAGCTTCACTTTCACATAAAGGTTTATTTGTTGTTACCTTCTATTATATCAAGTGAACTAGGAATCTTTTGATTAGTACAAAATCTTGATGATYTGCTTCATTGAGTTCTTGGTATGTTTTAATCTTAAAATCACCTCTTTTTTTGTCTTCAATTGTGCCTTCTTTTRTATTGTTTGATTATAGGTTTTGCAAGATTGATTTCTAATTTTTTGAATGGACGATAATTCTAATTGAATCCAACATCAAGGTAGAAATCCCAGGTAGAAATGAGCATTTCTAAATGTAAAGAGGGATTTGCAACATATAAACTAATATAACATATTTTAGTGAGGCTTTGACACATGCATTGTAGACTACTTGGTTGTAGTTTGAAAAGGGTATTTTGCTATTGATTACTTGTTTTTATTACAAACTAGATCTAGGCTTTTTTACAACATCTAATTCATCTAAAAGTGAAGATTGGAGCTTTACATGCACTCCAAGCTTTTAAAGGCAAAACATTGTATCAATGAATACTTTTACCAGTTCAAGTCTAACACCCTTTTTAGGAGTTTTTGTTTGAAAAAGCTAATAAGTGGTGCAAAATCCAAAAAACAACAATTCTGAGTTCAAAGTGATAAATGAAGGGCTCATAGCCAGGCTCTTCATAAGGAATTGTGGAGATGAAACATCCTCCTTATCAAGCTTCCGCCTCCGTTATGAGAATTTTCATTTCTACAATTCAGTATTGTTGTTTTTCTAGTGATGAGTTGTCAATTTGCACCAAAGTAATGGTCTCTCCACCAAGTTTAGGACATAAACAAAAGAATCTTGGATAGAATTGCAAAAAAACTTCAAAATTGAAAAATCTTGGATGAAATTGCCAAATTGTAGATAAAAACAAAATTTCGGATATGTAATATGTGCTAATTTGATGTTTTCTGTCCAATGTGGATGAACGATGAAATTATGAGCACCACTACAACATTCAATATCACAACTTTGGCACTTTATGAAAAGTGAAAAACACCCCTTTTGCCACGACTCTCTCTTTATTCAACATTATGCTGTATGCATCACCCCATGATTATCCAAACAAGTAGTACTAATGCTTGAGAGGCCCTCCATAACATTTTTAACTTGTTTTTTCTCAACCCTTTTCAAATACCTTGCTTGCAATAAGGTAACCTCTCCCATTTTGGATCAAATGGAAGCAAGCCCATTGAGTACAAAATTGTAACATGGACATGAATGTACCCTACCATTACAATTTTGCCCACAATCATTGGCTTGTAATGGAGTAGTTTATTTTACATTTTAAGACCTTGCCACTCAACGTGGTGATATCTCAATATAGAATCTTACGAGTTTATCCTATGCCATTGCTACAACCAAAATAAAAGTAATTATCTAAGTTTTCAATTGATAGGAACTTCAAAAATCCATAACTTTCACACCCAAGGGCCAAAAGTCACAAACAAAGCTTGTGCACCCTTCCTTGCAAAGAGCTTTTCAACGGATGCAAGATCCAAAAGATCTCATTGTAACAAACAAAACAACCTAATTTGAGGTATGAACTAGTGTGTTGTATTTTGTTGCCACATGCTATTGCTACAACCAAAATAAAGGTAAAAGTACTTTTCTTATTTTCTAATTCATATAAACTTAAAAATTCAATAACTTCCACAGTGTACAGGAAGGCCCAATGCCAAAAAACAAAGCTTGTGCAACCCTCATTGCCAAGAGTTTTTTGATGGTATCAAGAACACAATCAGACAACACTCAATCCGGGAGATCTCAATATAACAAAACAAAACAACCTAACTTTAAAGTATGGATGGATGGATTCTTATTGGGAAGCCGGCTCATGGTTTGTCAATCCCTTTACAAGGCCGGGGTGAACTGCCCCCCTCACTCATCTCCTCCAAGTCATTCTAGGGATGCAAATAAATTAAAAAGCACCCTATTTTGAACTTGATTAAATTACCTTGAACACGTCCCCTAGCTACTTTGTGTCCTCTGATTGCAACTATGAATTCAAAATTGCAAATTCTATCATGCATGGAAAACAAGAATGGTGCAACCACTAGGCTTTGTCAGAGGTTAATTCATTCACTTGTTAGACTTCACATCTCCACTCGAATCCTAACCTCGTTGTGCACTGTGAATGCAGTTGTAGATAGGATTTGGAAACTCACATTTCAAAACCATTGACATAGTCTATACCAATGCCATAGTCTATGTCTTGTGAACAGAGCCAATTAAAAATTTCAAGGTTTTTTTGAGTGGGCCCCGAGTACATGGCGCATAACTTAGTACATGGCGCGTAGCCTCGTTTAGGGTGAATATGAAGGGGTAACCTCTACTACTAGCTAGGGCCTTTTGGTTTTACTAAAAAAAAATGAAACGATTGACATTACATTACAACTAAGCTTAGGACCTCAATCGTCAAGAAAAAATTATAATTTTTTCCTCAAACAATGAGGGTGGGCGGGATGGTGAAAATTCCACCTGAGGCTCCTTGGGACATAGTGCCGAGGGTGGCCGAGCCAGGGGGTCACTGATGAGTGTTACGTTGGAAGTGAGCCCTTCTGCGATCAATTCAGCTTTCCCTCGTAAGAAGTCTGTGCGGCCTAGTCGCAGAGGCACGTCTCTGGAGTTTTCCATTTGGAATTAGGTCTAATCTAGTCCATCATGGTCGTGGAGAACATTGCGGAACGCATGGAAAGTGAAGTGTGGAATTGAGTGCGACTATCTTGCGCACGACTCTTGAGTRAAGCTTACACTTTCTCTCGTCCGTTGGCGGGTAACCAAGGAGTTTTCTTGACTTTGACACCTGCTCCATGTCTACCTCCTGCAGTGATGGCAAATTGGAGATCGTTGTTCCTTCCTTTGTTCATTACCTGGAAGTCTTAGAAGGTTCTGATGGGGAAAAACTACCAGGTTTAACCTTTCTCCACTTTTTTGTCTCCTGTTTTCTGCTTACTTAGGGTTTAGGGTTTAGGTGAGATGCTTTTTAATTCTACACTGGAATGCTGATTTGTCTCAATGCATAATCTAGCTGCGTCAAAAATTACTTTGGATTATTCTGTGCGTGTCCTCATGTGTGATACGCTCTTTTGCACAAGGGGTAATGTGGTCTCGCCTGCAGATATGGTCCTGCATAAAGAAAATGGGACAGCCCTAATCAGGAATTTAGTGTACCGTGCCTAGGCGGTGCAGTAAATTAGGTGATAGGAATTGCAAGTGGAGAATGAGGACATTGTATGTGAGCAGTGGACTGCTTTGCATCACTGATAATGCAAATACAGGTTGGCCTGCGTATCATCAGTCAACAGTACACGCAAGTGCCTTGATGTATGACATTGACAAGGATGGTATAAGAGAAGTTGCTTTGGCGACATTCAACGGCGAAGTTCTTTTCTTCCGGTACATTCAACCCTGACTTAATTTTCTATTCATGGTCTCTTGGATTTACCATTCATGTAAAATAGCTATGTCTTTGCTCTAAACTTCTAGAAGAAATTACTGCTATCTTATGTCTCAGAACTATTTGTTGAAACTGATATGTGAATCACCAAAAACCTGGAATGTATTTCATGGGAGCTGATGAAACAACTGGTTGTGATGGGTTTGATTATTGAACTTCATTGGCGACAACCAGGAGCAGTTGGACTTTGATGTCGAGCTAGCTCGGCTTTTTTTTTCATTTTGATTCTAGAGTCGTATTCTACTCATGTACGTATGGACGTTTGCGGAATGCTGATGTATTGCAAGTTTTGAACTGACTTTTGAAGTTCTGAAGGGCTTCAGGGTTTATAATGGGTGAGAAGTTAGTTGTGCCGAGGAGGAGGGTTCGAAAAGATTGGTACGTGGGTCTCAGCCCGGACCACGCAGATCGTACTCAAAATGAAGTTCACGATGATTCTCTCATCGTCTCAACTCTGAATACAACTGGCCACAACGGGACTTCTCCAGTAATTGGTAACTTGTGTTTCCACATTTCTTTGGGAAATTAGGTGCATAATATWAGTTGAAACAGAATATTGGAGCTACAACCTGATGTTGGTCTGAGTAGGAGKTGTTTCGTCTTTTGCAGATGACCATGCTTTATCATTTACAAAATTTCGGGATAACTTTTCATCGTAGATTTCCTTTTTATGCCTCGTTGGCACTTCTATTCTGTGCTAGGTTCCCTTCCCAGTTAAATTTCCATCGCAAGGCTTTGAGTTTCGGATTAAAATGAAAATATACGTATTTGTCATTACCTGCGATACTGAGTGCACGTTYATTTATTTGAAAGAGCAAGAGGATACATTTCAGCTGAGGACATAAATATGCAGGAATCGACGCKTCACTAGATGGGAACTATACAAAAAAGCAGTATGGGTCTACATCTTTGGTGAATGACAGCTTACATGTACCTACACCTCATATGACGAGGCGACGACTACTAGAGGAAGAAGACGATCAAAAAGCAACTGTAGAAAATGAAGATAGTAACGTACTGGAGGATGAGGCAGATTCCTCATTTGATGTTTTCCGGAGTGCTGAAGAAATTGCTGAAGAGCATGGTGATCAAGGACTTGCAGACCAGTACACATATGACTATGATGATTACGTGGATGAGTCCATGTGGGCTGACGACTCTTGGTCGGAAGCGCAACATCTCAAGGAGGCTGACTTCATTGATATTGATGCCCACATTCTTTGCACTCCTGTAAGAGTTGCCTCTACTGTGACAAATCATTGATGAGTTATTTGCAGTTATTATATTTTAGGACATTTATACTAAGTTCTATGGTTACTCTGAATATGAAGAACTACTTCTGATTCTGTATGAGCTAATTTGCATTTCCAAAGTCGTGGATGGCTCGATGGATTTTCGGACCTTGTGTTTTGCTTATTGTGTCTGACTTCAAGCGTTGTTGTGCTTGTTCAGGTTATAGCAGACATTGATAAAGATGGAGTGGATGAGTTGATTGTGGCAGCATCCTATTTCTTTGACCGTGAGTAAGCACCCTTGTCCTCTCCTTCTTTCATTTCTGCCTTGTGTTTAGATTTGTTTCTAATGTTGGAGTTGTCGTTGTTGTGAATTCAATCACTTCACTGTTATTAATATCTGATTATAATTGTCCTCAAATGTGTGACCATTCTATGGATGGAATCAAGATGCTAAGGACAACTTGCACATGTAGTGTGTGTGGTTCTTGCAATACTGAGAGATGCAYATCTATCTCTGACAAGACAGTTCTGTCCTGATACAGATATTATGATATTCCTGAACATGCTAAAGAACTCCCTGATGGACTTGATATTGGTAAATATGTGGGTGGTTCAATTGTGGTCTTCAACTTGGATACGAAGCAAGTCAAGTGGACTGTAGAGCTTGATCTCAGTACAGATTCGGTCTCATATCGCGCGTACATCTACTCTTCTCCGACGGTGGTCGATGTGGATGAAGATGGCTTCTTGGAGATAATCGTTGGGACATCGTTTGGCTTTCTCTATGTCCTTCACCATAACGGTAGTGTCACATCGCACTTGCGCTTGGGGTTGCCTGATTTTTCAAGCTGCTCATAGTGATTCTATTTATTTCCTTCTTTACGATTGACATCTTGTCTAACCCTTTCAACGACTGCAGATTTTTCCTTAAATCTCTGTTCACATATAATATCTGTCTCGATTTCGTCCAATTGGTCTTAAGGGAAGCTTGTCTTCTAATAATTTCAAGCATCACTTTTGTGATGCATGAAAATTTGTTTTGACAAAATATCTCCCTAAACAGGACTGTCTTCATCATCTAGAGTTTGGACTTTGGAGCGCTTAGGGGTTAAGTTAGTGGACTCTCATGAACGCAAGTCATGGTTCTTTATTTCTACATCTCAGTTTCGTGGTACTCTTTGTTCTCCTAACGCAGAAATTCTCAGTGTGCTAACATGACCGCTTCACAGGAACCCTGAAGATACCTTTTCCTCATTTGATGGGCGAAATTCAAGGACAAGTCGTAGCTGGCGATATTAATGACGATGGAAAGATTGAGATTCTGAGTGCTGATGTTCGTGGTAATGTTGCTGCTTGGACTGGTGATGGCCAGGAGCTCTGGACAACCCATTTGAAGAGTATTGTTGCCCAGGTGATATCATCCACCACCTCGAGCAACTCGTGCATTTTTTATTCCGTGACGACCTCGTTTTTTCTCTTTTAAAGTAATTTAATTTGTCTATGGTCATTTTTACGCCTTTCTGTGATGTTTTGCATCTGCTACTTGTTCATTTTCGACCATTCATAATCCACCTTCTGTTCTATTATTATCTGAGATATAATCTGAGATAATGTGGGATTGGGTTATCTAGGGGGCTACTATTGGCGATGTGGATGGGGATGGTCACACAGATGTGGTGATCCCTACTGCTTCCGGAAAAATCTTTGTTCTCAAGGGCTCCGATGGTTCATACGTTCGTCCATTCCCTTTTAGAACACATGGGCGAATCATGGCACCTGCTCTTTTAGTGGATCTTAACAAGCGGGATGCAGATAGGAAAGGGCTGACTATTGCTGTGACTTCATTTGATGGCTACTTCTACCTTATTGAAGGGTCCACTGGTTGTGCTGATGCTATCGACATTGGAGAGACCTCGTAAGATCTCGTTACTTCTTACGTAAGAATTTCTGTAATATTTGCTATTACTTTAGGTTCCTTGGAACTTACACATTTGATTTGGAGATGTATCGCTTACTTAGTTTAATGATTGACTGGTGAGGATTTCCGGATTTGTTGGTTTAGATTTGTTGGTATCTAAGCGATGCCTATTTTGGAATCACCAGCATGATCTTCTCAGATAGCTGACTTGTGCATTATATGCACTAATTGGCACAAGAATTTGGTCTTCATGAGTTTTAACTWTGTCCGCGCTTGCAGGTATAGTATGGTACTGGCAGACAATGTGGATGGAGGTGATGACTTGGATTTGATTGTCACAACCATGAATGGCAATGTTTATTGTTTCCAAACGCCTGCCCCATATCATCCTCTCAAGGTACCAAATGTGCATTAGCAATGCATTCCTCAGTCTTGTTGAAGAAGAATCACAATTATAGCATTGTGCCTAGTAATAGCCACATGTTGAGAATGCATGAATGGGTTTGTCTCTTTGTTCGGATTATTTGCCACTCAAATTCTATCTATTTATCCAGTTACTTTTGTCTTTTTGAAACTGACCACTTTGAAGAGAKTACTTTCACTAGAAAATGAAGGCCCATTGCTTGTATGGTTTTCAATGTTTGCTTGATGAGCATCGAGGCCCTAGCTCTGCTGGTTATTTTGTTAAGTGACTTGCTAGCTTATCTGCACGTATTGCCCTTTTCGGCTTCCATGGCAGAGGAAGGTTATTGTGGAATTGGCTGATTCATGCTTTGGTTGTAATCAGACGTGGCCGTCGCAATTACAAGGGCGGAATGTGGTGGCAAGCAAGCARAACCGTGAAGGTGTGTTTATTCTTYCTAATTCTCGGAATTTTCGAGACGAGGCAGGGAGTAACTTCTGGGTGCAGTTCAAAATCGTTGATCGACATCGACCCATGGCAGGTTCTCCTGGCAGCTACAATATCACGGTATGTCCCTGGTTGAGCACGGAACGTTGAAACTCATTTCCTCTGTCGAAGCTTCCTCTATTGAAATCCCTGTTTGAGATAGAGTCCACAACCAAATGAGTTGTTGCATTGGGTTCATGTGCAGGTTACTCTTTTAGTTCCAGGCAATTACCAAGGATCAAAGCGTTTGGTGCAGAACAAGATGTACTCCAAGCCTGGTGTTTATCAGGTGAAGGTACCRTGTGTGTCGGTGCGTACGACGGGAAGTGTCATTGTGGAGATGGTGGACAAGAATGGGCTGTACTTCTCAGACGAGTTTGCGCTTACATTTCATATGCGCTACTACCGCCTTTTGAAATGGCTCATTTGTCTTCCCTTCTTGGGCATGGTCAGTCTTCTTATTTTAGTGCATCCTCTAGAAGGCGCACCGCTACCATCATTCTCTCATCAACTCTAGTCTGGCCCAGCGTGTTCTTTTTCGAAGAGTACCGGCCGCACGCCTCCACAACACTGGCGCAATTCTGGAGGGATGGAGCCGACAGGCCAAGTTTTGCGTAGAAAAAAATCGCTATCAGTGACGACTCTTTCTTTCTCTTATTTTATAGCGGTATGAATGAGTYGGTGGCACGAGGTGCCGGTKTATCTGTACATGAAAGTGAAATGCCATGATTCAGAGTCCTCATGTTGGAGAAAGACTTGGTGTCAAGTTTTGGAACTCTGGCTTTTTCCGAYCTCTTTCTTAYTGTAAGTAGTTCCCATGAAAACTCAGTTASCAATAGCAGTGGAATCTGGAGCCATCCTACTCTCATTATTTTTTCCTTTTCAATGGTATATATGTGAAGCCCTACAGGTCCATGCATCGAAACAGTGGGTGCACATTGGTCAACCTTATTGTAATTCTCAAAATATCCAAGTTTAGTATTTGATTGGAATGAAGAAAATGAAGCTTACGTCTTTTGATTAWTCTACTCCGTGTTGAAATTTTGAAAAGATCCAAAAATTGAAAGAATAATTGCGACTGCAAGTTGAATGCGTTAGAATCCAAATTACACTAAGGTGGAGGGTCCCAAAACCGTCAGTATAAGCAATTGAACATAGTCGGATGCACCTTCTCCTGGAAATAGTATTTTTGTAGTATTGGTAAGTTAAAATCATGGATATTCAAAAAAACAGATTAGATTTTCAAGATGTCCTATGTAATTTTTATGATTTTTCAAAGTGCAGGCTCCCTAGACCACTGGAATTGCTCCATAGGTGGACCTAAATCCAAAAGTTGCAAAAATCATAGTTACAAAATCAAAGTTAAGTACGTGTCCTTCAAATGTGTCAATGTAAGCATTCAGAGGACACACCAACCAAAGTCTAGGGCCACAATTAGGTGAGTCTAGGGTACAAGAATGGGAACATGTGTGCTAATGGGTGTTTCTACCTTACTGTGTGATCTTTTTCGTTTGGATTTTGCTACTTTCAAAATGAATTTCAAATTTTCATGAAATTATTACCAAAATAAAATAAAATAAAAATTATTTTGATTTTTAAACGAAAAAGGTAGAAATAACATTATGTTAATTACAACATATGTTTGACTAATTTGAACATTTTTCACATGAAGATCATCACTTGATCAARTAACCATCCTTCAGTTGTAAGGTGGTAGATGTAYCTTATTCATCATTTACACAGGTGTCATGCCCTCAAAATAAGTTTCAACCCCTCAAGCATGGCCGTCAGTCATTGTGGTCAATACCATCACATTAAAAAAGGTAGCCTATAAATTTCTTATTTKGCAAGGTCACTTGCTTATTCTCCTCATGCAACTTGCTATAAACTTCCAAACAATAAACTTCCAAACAAATTATAAGTCTCCTATTGTGCAAAAGCAAAAGGAATCTTCAGGTTATAGATGAAAATTAACAACTTAAGACCTACAGTATTGCAGATTGACACCCATACTTCTCATAATCCACCTCAATCACATATTGCTCTGAACGAAGAATTACTTCTGGAAAATTCCCTTTAACCCCAAAGTGACATTCAATTTTTGGGGTTCAAAAACATCATTGCTTTTGAAGCTTTATGGATTCATATGTCTTCAAGTTATACAAATCTCAACAGTAAAATCTTGTAGTGTATATGTTGTAGATGACATGTGCAAAATTTGAAGTCATTTGGCCACAGATTGCAAGATCATAATGTTTTAGTGTTGAAAATGGATGCTGAAATTTTCTCCAAAACATATTTGGAGCTGAAATTTGATTTCTAAATCTACTCAAATGAAAAAACTTTACACTACAAAATGATTCAAAACTAGTGTACAAACACATCGGTGAAGAAAAAATTCACTCAATTGACTCATTCTGTCTACATGTGCAACCTTGGAGTGTGTATAACAATTGCTCAGCCAACATTGTTATCTCAATTGTTATGCACACTATTAAACCTCATACCTTAGCAAACATGTCACAATAAAGGCAAACCAAAAAAACAAAGTTTGAAAACTATCCAAAACTACACATGAAAGGAAAATTGAATTTGAAAGAAATTTGCATGGAGATTCACATGTGTTGAAAAACACAAGGTCATGCAAAGAAAGTTCACAAAAACTACATGAATGTTTGAATGCGGTTCTAGGATAAGAAATGTCCATCAAAATCTGAATAGTACAGCAAGAGGACAATCCACATAGTAGAATTGATGCCAAAATGTGCATTTACTAAATGTGATGTCCCTAAAACCATCTTCATAGCAAGAAATGTCTTACCAATCTACGCACAAGTAAACACAAAGAAATTTTTAGAGGCAAACCCAAAACCCTAAATGCAAAACACGACTTCAAATTCACCACGCTGCTTCCAAGATCCTGAGAAACTTTGAAAATGAGCCCAATGTCTGGAAGAACAGCAACCCGCAATGGAAACCCTAAGCCCTAAGCCCCTAATTGACGCCTGACTTCATCTACAGACTTTCAAAAACGTCCCAACTTTTCATCCAATCTTATTGTAATCTGCTTGTACAACCAGCTCTACAGCCAGCTACATACAGCTTGTACTAAATACAGTATTTAGGATCCTAATCTTGGATCCCTTCATTACATGTACTAATTTTTAATGGCCCAAATTTCTACACTACCTTCTTTACTTATAATGGATTTGTTCAATTCAATGTCCCCTACCTTATTTGTAAGTTTATTATAATTTTTACCCACAATGAATAAAATCCACTCTATATTCTGCCACACGTTGTTTTTAAAATGCGCTAAGTGTCCCACCCGAGGACAAGCTCAAATACGTAGCCTTGGTAATTGACATAGTTGGATGAACTTGCATTCATCCTAAGAAATCCAACCAAGCCAACCTCATTGAGAGCATGAATGCGCTCTCTAAGCTTAAGCCTCATGTAATTTGATGCAAGAACAAAAATATTCTTGTTGTACTTGCCGTGCGTCAAATTTCAAGTTAAAAAGATTCACCTACAAAAAGATATTGAAAATCTACAAACATGTATAGTTGTGAGAATGATTTTTTACATCCATGTCACATTTTGACCCACAAAATGACACTACACCAAGGGTTGAAAAGATCATTCTTAAAACTAGAGATGTTAGTTTATTTCCAATATCTTTTTTTTGGCAAATGTTTTGAACTTGAAATTTGGCACATATGATACCAACATAGAAATGATGTTTTTAAAATTTTCATGGTAACAAACCAATTTTTCAATCCTTGGGAGGATGTCAAAGTTGGCAATAGTGAAATTGTCTCTTACAATGACATGTGTTATTAAATTTCAAATACCTTTTTGTGTGAATCTCTTGACCTTGAAATTTGGCACACATATCATCAACATCCAGGTGATCTCTTGATAAACATTTTATGGCAAGAGAAAAAAAGTTCAGCCCTTGGGAGGGTGTCAAAGTTGGCAGTAGCAAAACGTTTCTCTCATCTCCACATGTTAGTAGATTTTGAATATCTATTTTTGTGTACATCTTTTGGCCTTTTGATTTAATAAAAAATGTTACTAACATAAAGATGATGGTGTGAATAAAATTCATGGTAAAATACTAATTTTCTAGCTCTCTGTAGGCTATCAAAGTTGGCAGCATTGAAATTTCTTTCACTATGAATTCGAAAACGCCATTTTGATTGGTACCCCATTGTACTATACAGTATAGTACAAGGAATGTGCATTGTAGGATGTGGGCATTTTTAGAGCCCTATGCCATTTTAACTTCAAATTTTTATACCTAATTCCACAGAGCTCCAAAAAATACAAAATGACTCGGTTTAGTTGCCAATTCCACTTGTCTTTCAGGAAAATTTACTGAAAATTATTTCAGGAAGGTCGCCTCCCCAAAATTCAGTTTCAGCCCTTAGGTGGGCAATTTCTGGAGATGTTACCTTAATTTGTCTAKGGTCGTTTTACCCCTGTCTGAGATGTTTTGCATCTGCTACTTGTTCATTTTTSACCAATCATATTCCACCTTCTATTCTATCATTATCTGAGATAATGKGGGATTGGGTTATCTAGGGGGSTRCAATTGGCGATGGGGATGGTCACATAGATGTGGTGATCCCTACGGCTTCAGGTAAAATCTTTGTTCAGTTCTTCACAAACCACACTCTATAACCACCACCTTAAAACGCCATCTATAGTCCATGTACATTTTCAAAATCAATCATGTACACAGGCTATAGATGGCGCTCTTAGAAACAAACTTTGAATCTTAATAATTGTTGCATATTGTATCCAACGTTTTTTGTATCCAACGTTTTTTGGTGCACTTGACCGTGCTTTCATTTACAAATAAGACTGTATGAAAATCTGAAAAGCTTAATAATAGTAACTAGGTGTAATACCAATAAGTGTCACTCTTAGGTGTATCTACCTTAATGCTCAATTGAAAATGCAGGCATTGATATTCACAAGAGAAAGCTTCTTCATGTGTGTATGGGATACATTGTTTATAAGCAAGTCGATTCTTCTTGCGACAACTACACACTTCTAGATWTCATTGTTACTGATCTTTTTAGAGCATTTAATTTTAAGGATTGCGTCAAAYGGATAATTTTAGTGCAAAAGCATGAGGTGTCAAAGATATTGCAACATCTTCAGCATGTCCTTAAAATTGTTTTACATAGTTACACATGTTGGTAGATTTTGAATATCCTTTTTGTATTCATCTTTTAGACTTGAAATTTGGCAGACATGTCATCAACATGAAGATGATCTTGTGGCAAAAATTTCATGGTAAAATAACTACTTTTCAGCCCTAGGGAGGGTGTTGAAGTTGGCAATGGTGAAATGCTTTTGCCTATTGTTTATCACAATAACACATGTTGGTAGATTTAGAATTTTTTTTGTGTGGATCTCCTATGCTTCAAATATTTCACACATCTAATCAACATAGAGATGGTCTCATGTCACAAAAACTATGGACAAAAAAAATTTTCAATCCTTGGAAGGGTGTCAAAGTTGGCAGTAATGAAACTTTTCTCACAACTACACATGTTGGTAGATTTCAAATATCTTTTTTTGTGTTGATCTTTTGGCCTTCCAATTTGGCGCACATATTACTAACATAAATCCCATTCTGTACCAAAAATTTCATGGTCAAAGATTTTTTTTTCCAACCCTCAAGAAGGTGTCAAAGTTGGCAGCAACGAAAGTTCTTTCCCTGGGAATGCAAAAGACCATTTTGATTGGTACCCTACTGTGCATGGAGAGAATTTCAAATTTTTGAGTTAAGTTTTTCTATTCTGATGTGATTTTCAATTAATTAATTTTTAAGACCTATAGAAACTCATTAAAATTTGTAAAAAAACTTTGAACATTTTGTGACAAATAGACAATATGTGTTTTTATCTGTAGAAAATAAAAACAAATGTATAGAAATAGAAATCAAAGAAATTTCATTCATCGAAAGTTGCAAATTGGAGCATTGAGAGTGGGTTGGATATTGAGTTTGAAATTTGAATACTTGGTTATATGATCTTCAACAGTTAATGGCCTAGTAACAATAACTGAAGTCCGGATAATTATATGGTTGTATTAAAAGGCCATATTCGTTACATTGAGACTTTTCACAGTCTTATTTTTATCTTTGACTCAAAGATAAACCGCTTTATGTCTTTACTAATATTTTTTTATAAATAGGTAACTACATTAGCTTTTAGAATTTCATTATAAGATCACTATTTGAGCATTATTTATTTTTGGTTTCCATTACTATATTTTTAAATGAATTTTTCAATAACTAGCATTTTGTCTCAAAATCTGCGAAAAGTCTCAATTCAACAAATATGACCTTATTAAGCTAAAAAAACCCTATCTACGCTAATTGAGTAGATAAAATTGACTGTCTTCTTCATGGTTTGTTGTTGTTGTTGTTATTGCTGACTGTAATAGGGTTGTGCGGAGATGCTGTAGATGTGGTTTTGCAAATGTTCCAATTCTTCCTCCTTTCTCTTCATCAAAGAAAGAAATAATGAAATAAAATGATGCGTCACTTCTCACCAGCAGCACCTAAATTTCTTGGATAATGATTGTGATCTTTCACCAATTGTGGTAGCTATGGATCATGATGTGACCAAACTCACTGCAGCTTTCAATTGGGAAACTTCACTAAGGCAAGGTAGGAGGTCCTAAAACGGAGCTGGTTCTAAAATGGACCAGGCTTTGGAGGTACATTTTGCACTTTCCAATGTACAAGCAGTCTACATTTGGGGAGGTGATTCATTTTAGAGCCCATTGAAATGCACTTTTCTGCAACTTCAAAAATTCATAACTAATTCCACAAAGCTCCAATAGATATAAAAACAACTTGGGTTAGATGCCAATTCCACTTGACTTTCAAGGAAAATTTACTAAAAATTATTTCAAGCAGTTAAACCTTGCCAAAATTCAGCTTCAGCCCTTAGATGGGCCATTCATGGACCTCCTATCTTACTTTTTGAGTTTGTTTATAGACTACTGCGGTGAGTACACTAAATAGTGAAATTAGGTTGCCCTTACAATTAGGTTGCCTTATCCCAACTGAAGAAAGTTACTCTACAAGCCATCAAAATCAACAAACATTTTTACAAATACTTCTATTTGTGGCACGTAGAAGTTTATGCGTTCCAACTACGCTAATAACAAAATCAAAATTTCTTTAGTTAGTGCATTCTTGCTCAATAGCAACAAACAAATATTTTTATAGTGTGGAATGTCAGTAAATTAGTGAGGAGCACCCAAATTTCACTATTTAGTGTAGCGACACCGTTCTTCCGTGCAGTTGAGCAACTCTAGGCGGGAACTTGGTGCTCGAGAGTTGGCAATGTACATTCAATTGCATGACCTGGTTACAATTAGAAGATAACCTGGAACTACAGTCACTAAGGTAGGCGAACCCAATACCAACAGTCGACCTAATACCACCCAATTGTAGGACCTCTGTTGATCCTAGAATGAGAATCCATGACGTAAGTACATGCCTTAACTTCACACTATTGTGGAGTTAAGGCATCTATCATTGTCATAGATTCTCACTTTAGGATCAATGACTGCCCTACATTTGGGTGGTATTGGGCCGACGATTGGTATTGGGTTTGCCTACCTTCGTACGTACCTTTGATGCAATATCTGCTCCTCGGATTCAAAACCCTCGGCTTTCATCGTGCTGCGCAGCTCTTTTGCATAGATCATGTATAAATCTTTAATGAGAATCCCCCATTTGGAGTGATCATTCTCCTCCACAATTTGACAAAGAGTACAGCACACAGTGTCCATATGAATTCCTGAATAATCTAACTTTTTGTTCATCTGGACCATTTGTGTAGATTGTACCCCCAACCTTGCAAGGAGTTGTTGTATTCTTGTGTGTGCCTTGCTCATTTCCTTGGCATGGCCTTTCTGTGGCCAAAAAGATTGACTTTAGAAAATACCCTTGAAAATTAATAATATTAATAATTCTAGAACATTCAAATAGAATGATCTGGCAGGGCTGGCAATTCTGTACCTGTAGTCAATCATCCAATAATTATAATTGTCAAAATCAATGATGTTTCTGAAAAGTAACTTTCTTTTATAGCATTCTGTTCTAATTTAATTTGTAGTCAAGGTAGTAGTAATGCCTGTTGTATCTAGTTWTGTGGTAGACAGTCTGGCTTGCTGTCCCATTCCCACGCAGCTCATGTAAGGGGGGAGAGGCACCCGATGGCATCCATGTACCCAATGCTGTTCCTTTCTAGGTTAGGCATTCATTCTAGAACATAAACGTAGCTGGACTGTAGATTGCTTATTATTTTAGGTCAAAGAAATAAGCCATGTATCACCTACCTACATTTATAGCCTAAAATGATTATGTCTTGCAGATTTGGATGGCATTGGGTACATGGATGCCATTGGATGCCTCTCCCTTAGAATCCGAAGTCTGTACACGTGAAAAATGTACAGTTCATACACAGGGGCACATTAATTAATTATCCCACGATTGATGTCCACGGGACCATCTTACTATGGTTTGTGTAAGTTACATTTTTCACATTGTCTTTGCATTCAGTATGATTGAGTTGCCTAGGATTGAAATATAATGGAATTAGGGATCTCCAACGAGGAATACCTGGTGCCGATCTATTGTGGCTGTCTCATGTTGAAAACTCTTTAGTACAGCCTCTCTGGGTGCAATCTCAGTTTGCAACTGGCCACAAGAGAATTTCATGAAGTTTTAGTAATTGTAATTAATCATCATCAAAACTCCAATGGATTGCATTCCAGGAGCACAATACAGTGATTTAGGCAATAACATCCTTGCATTAATTTTACTGCCTGGCTAGATCTTCCACTAGCTTCTTTGTTGAATGATCTCGTTTATTTTAAAATTTCAAGAAGGTTTCATAACCTAGTCGTMCGATGGGTTTGAATTTTTCTTTAAAATTCCACAATATAAGTGGACTTGAGTATTCATACTTTAAAGAAATAATGATATGTTTCACAACATCTTCTTGCTTTGGAATTTGGAGAACAAAAAGCCAAAATAATGTGAGGCCAAAAAAACATTTTCAAATACATATTATAATATTATTATACAAATTTAGTCAATTGTATTAAAAGAAGTTGAATCAATAGTAAAAATGTGGTTTGCAACAACATATACAAATTTTTCCTACATACCAATGTCATGTTCAATTTTTGACTTGTAGATTACATACAACATCTTAGTTCTAAAGAGCATTAGAAAGGAGTGTCTTAGGGAAGCAATTCACAGTATCAAAGCTTGATGCCTTTCTCTAAGAGCTCCTTTGTACTAATGAAATTCAAATAGTTATTTAATCTTTAAAGAYAAATTTTGAATGCATATTTCTAAACTTGTCATTTTGATCAATTTTTCAATTTTATTGTAGAAACTATAATCACAATGTAGAAAACTCTAAGACCATTAAAATCACTCCYCAAGTCTCAATACTACTTAGGAAAGAATTGATCTACATGCAAGGCAGAGTATACAAAAGGAGGAAATGACACAATAGTCCTATTCTAAGTTCTTTTCGTAAATTTGGAGTGTTATATAAAATATTCTATAAACATTAAAAATATATGATCTTCAAGCGCCTTTTCAAAACTAATATTTTATTTTTTCAAGTATATTTTATAGTTTTTGAGTATAGATAACTCTACTTTTGTTCTTGAATGGTTTTTTAAATTTAAGAATTAGTGAATTTCTTTTGTGCTCCATTATTGAAGACCATTGCATCTATTAAAGGCTATATTCATTGAATTGAGACAAAATACATAGTTTGAGACATTGAAATCATGAGTGCAAAGYTCCATTGAAGTATTAATAATTGTTGAAACCAAAGATAAATAGAAAAACAATGATAGAAATTTCAAAAGGTATTGCCTCAAATGACTTAAAACCACCAATTGAAAAGCAAATACATCATTAGATAACAAGATGAGAAACATTCTTTCACATCAAATGCTAAAAAATAAGCAATGTTTAGAACAAAATGTCATTTTACATTAGTAAGCTCAATTTATTCAAAAGTTTGATATCACAACGAGTATATAACTCCTTTTTAAAATAGTCACCAACAGTGAATGAATTATCAAATGTTATAGAATAGGCCAACGAGAAGCAGTTCCGCGACGGTTTTGAAGATTCAACGAGAATCAGGTCCATGACGATTTTGAAGATTCAACAAACAAAATTTGAGATTTTAAACAAACACATCTACTTATGTTCTTCACTCATTTCCGGTCGCAGCCAAGATCCCCATGATTTCCCAAGGCAAATCTCTCTCTACACGACAACGTTCAAACACAAGACACAATTGAATGTCATAAGTTTCGAGGTACTTGTAGGGAATTCGATTAGAAGGCTCCAATTCTTGTGCGTCCTTTGCGCAAAGAAGTCCGCACTTTGTAGTCACATGAACACCCTGCACAAACAAATGACATCAAAGATTTGCCTTCACACACATCTAATAGGAACAACTTCAAGAAGATAGTGCAATCCAATGCACAAGAATACACAACCCATTACCTCCGAGACGATCACGACATCCTCGTCGTACAATTTTCTTTAGGTCTCGGGGTTCATAGCAAAGCGATTTCAGGGTGAAATAGATTGAGGTTGGCATTTCAGTGGAGAAGGAGAGCTCAAAAGATGGACACACTTTTCTCCGTTTGGAGGACTATCTACAACACCATCATCGAAAGACAACATGGATAAATCCATCATTAACTGGGCGGTGGCTGCTAAGAATATGATGAGCCCCAATCCTCTTTGCAAGATGGCAAATTGCCTATAGTCAGAGAACGAATTAGTAGAGGTAGTGCACTTGTTGCCCAACCATTTCCAATGACATAATTAGATTGCTCAACTTAGTGACATTATAATGCTTGAATGTCAAAACAAAGCCTTTGCGAGTTCATGACTTATAAGTAGGCAACAAGCTACACAAAGCCTCTTTATATAACATTTGACATAACAAACAATAACATAAAATCAGAGGATTACAATACAAGGAAAACAAAGATATATGTGAAGGACTCACAAGGCCTAACCTAATGCCCTATTAAATTTGATGATCGTGTRTTTATAGGCAYTTGGCGGAAGAACATAAAAAAAYCCTCAACATCCAAGCCAACGACGCTAGCATGTGAGCTTGGAGCGACAAGCTTGTAAGCTATAAGTGTGGAGCTTGTGAGCCTAGAGCCCCCAAAACTTTTTTTCTAAACTTTTTTTTCCAAAAACAAACGTTTTTAAAAAAAAATCCAAAAATAGAAAAACTGACTATTTATTGTAAGTTTTTGGACCTATGAATGTTACCCCTATGACTGTGGATCTTGTTCATTTTGTTTTGGTAGTCTTCCAATTGTGTTTTGAAATAGTGAAAGAACTCCAAACTTTGGTGGCACAATTTAAGYATTTAGTTCACMCASGCACTACAATTTYAGTGCCTATACAAATAGACAATTCTAATACAACACAACATAATAACTTCAGCAAACCTTACTCACAAAAAGAAAGGTGGATAATAATTAGCCTCCAGTACGACTGTTTTAAACCAATTGTTATCATTATACTTAATATAAAGACCAATCCCATTAGCATAATTAGGAGCTTTGTGGGATTCAAACCTAGGCCATCATAGCATAGTTTCATGAACCTCTTGCAAATATACCTCAATCTAATAGAGTGACCACATTTAAGAATAGCAATACCATAAACACAAAAGGCTTCYTCTCAAAAATGGAAAAAAAGTATGGAAAAAAATATGGAAAAGATGGGAAGTTAAAGAAAACRGAAAAAATAGGTTAAAAAATGGAAAAAAATGAATTAACCCCTAAAGGACCAAGGAGCGGTTTTGAAGAAAGTAGTCAAAAAAAGGGTGGTTGTGGAATATGAGGAGTGGGCACTAAATGACAAATGTTTTTTGGTTTCCAACCGTAAGATCTTGAATTTGTCTTCACTATTTGTCTACCTACCAATTTTCACATGTAAATTCCTTGAATTGAGTGAGATCTAAGGGTCCAAAGCTCAATTTTTTTTTTCACTGCAAAAAATTCGGGCAGCTGCACTTAGACTACTGAATTTTACATGTATACAATTCCATTTTCATGGTTACTCCTTGGATTTGGGTTCTCATATGAGTTAGGAATATGCTCAAAATTTTTCAAAGTCATTGCACTTGTAGAACACATAGAAAATGGCATGATTGTACACATAGGTTTGGCAAAACTAGTGAACACTAGCATTTTTTCCATCAACAATTTCCTTCCTCAAATCATCTCAAATCTCAAATCTGACTGGTGAAAACAATGATTTGTACGTAGTTTATTGTAAGGAATCAACGATCCAAAAATATATGAAAATCTCACAATTTGACACCACAAATTGAGCCACAGCCTTCTGTGGTTACTTCAGACTTTGGGGCAGCCCTTCAATATTGGGTCCCGGTGAAAGCACACTAGGATCACCCCCCCAAAGGTCCAAAAATTGGTACAAAATGTACATATTTGGTACAAAATTTACACATTTTGATACTAAATGGAGCCAAAACATCAATTCTAACCAAAATTCAATGGTGGCCCATCTCAACAACAATGCTTTCTATCAAATAATCCAAAAAAAAAGCTTAAAAGACCAATTTAAGGTCAATAATTGGCCTTTGTACTAAAACTACACATGTGCTAGGATATTTCCTTATGTAAACCCTAAAACACTCATTAAATTCCTGGTCTAAGTACTTGAACATAAGAGCATTGGATTTAGCTTTTTGAATTGTGAAACTCAAACTCTAAACTAGACAAGAAAAATACAACAATGCTAGAGCTGAATCTGTGACAGTACAAACATTTCAATATTTGTACTTTGTACATTAAATTAATAGAAGAAAATCACTTTTTGTTATGCAAYTATCAATGTATGCAAGATGTAAGACTCTATTTTATTTTATATTTTATTTTAAAGTCAAACAGACTATAAGAAAAAAGACTCTAAACTTTCACTCTGTACAGAAATTGTGCCGTGACTACGATTTTGGACAATCGTAGTGTGCTTTCACCCGTCCCTCTTCCTCAACCTGCTCAAATTCATCTGACAAATTTGAATACCTTAAAAAAATGCCTAGAATGTCTGACACGGACTTCGGCGGAGAAATTCTTGGAGGATGTGCTGTCAGTGTAAGGGCCTCCTTACATGTGGAGTCGGGCCGGTGGACTCCCTCTGATTCATCGATAAGATCGGTACTCCAGATTAGCCAGACTCCCATCTTACCGATGAATCGGTGGAAGTCCACCGGCCCGACTCCACATGTAAGGAGGCCCTAAGTTGAACCTGGAAGTGGTAGGAGGCTCTTGATTGAAACTCATGCCTGGCATGATGGGCCCCAAGCCTGCCTCCGTCGACTGGCTACAAGACGAAACTCCAGGCCCCCTTCTATCCTGGACCTATGATCACGAGTTTAGTAGAAGACAGCCAGGTAAGAAAAAGCATAAATTGCAGTTCCTAAACGCACTTCATGATAGCTTATTCACTTTAGTTTTGTTTACTTTATGTTTTTTTAGGTCCATTTTTTTCTAAAATTTTCTTGATAAAATTCACTTATGAAATTTCTACACCCAACAAGTATGAGAATGGACCACTCTAACAACACTAACAAATTATTACTTTTGTATACACAAAGCCTAGCCATGTTCCCCATGTTTTTTTTACAACATTCAGCTATAGAATTTTTACACCCAAAAAGTATGAGAATGGGACCACTCTAAGAGCACCCTCAAATTGTTACTTTAGTAAACACAAAGCCTACTTATGTTCACCATTTTCTTCATAATATTCCCCTATGGAATTTCTACACCCAAGAAATATGAGAATTGGACCACCCTAAAGGCACTAACAAGTTGTTAATTTTGTAAACACATAGCCAAGTTATGATCACCATTTTTCTTTTGATACCATTCACTTATAGAAATTCTACACCCAAAAAGTATGAGAATTGGACCACTCTAAGAGCACTAACAAATTGTTTCTTTTGGAAACACAAGGCTTACATGTATTTCCATTTTTTTTATGTGTCATTGACTTAAAGATTTTCTACTCCCAAAACAACGAAAATTGGACCACTTCTTTAACCTAATACTAATCACACTTGTGTTTAAATTGTAATTGGAAGGAATTTTGTTTGTAGGCCTATCTAAGAATTACTTGGTGTACATCTCTAAACACAAAATGGATATATGTATTCACAATTTTTTTCCATTTTCCAATAGAAGGCTTCAAACCTAGAATGTGAAAATTTGACCACTCTAAAAGCCCTCAGTAATAATTACTTGGTGTACATCCCAGCGGTGCTATTTTGTAAGCCTGCGAGCATGAGCTTGTGAGCGGTGAGCAGGGTTTCTGTGAGCACAGAGCTGTGAAATTTGAAAAAAGTGTACTGAACACGACAAATTAGGGTAAATGAATCAGTATCTGTAAAATGAACGCATGTTTTTGTATTTTGTGTTAAATTTTAGGATTTAGGATCAGGAACCTATTACCGTGGGCCTATAACCGTGGATATATACTACTTGTATTAGAGTTGGTATTTTTGATAGTGTGCGTAGTATTCTAAGCATACATAGTTCGAAAAAAAAGTAAAAGTCTGTAAGTTGAACACTGATGAAAATGAGGCAATTGTTAAAAGTCCATCAAATAACAATGCTTGCCCACCGACAAATTGATACTTCTGCGGTTTAGGCTATAATTTGAGTCCTAAGCCTATCACACTCAATTTGTAGCCTATTAGAGAATCYATGATTTCTAGGTATGTAATAGGTCTACATTTGGAATTTTGATGATACCAACCCTGATGAGGAGGCGCTTTACTTCATTGAAGTTGAAGCTTGGAGAATGAATGAATTTGTCTTCAATGATGTTCATTTTGCAGAAGTAGCGAAATAAATAATAAAGGTGTTTGCAGTTCACATATTGATGACGTCCACCTATTGCTGAGACAGCCATGTCCACAAAATCAGGGCATGTGCACTTGGAATACATACCAAGAGTGGTTCTATGGTGGGGCTCCGTTCTAGATTGGAGGGAAATTATGGCTCCCTGTCCAAGGAAGGGGAGCATAGTCACCTCCAAAATTGTGCCTTTCACGTTCCAGCGCTTTTCTACTTATTGCGATGCTCTGTAGTAGGGGCATTTGCAATACGTCTGATGGGCTTACTCCTTTGAGTAGTTGGATACTTGTCTGCATGTAAAGGCATAGGTTGATCATAAAACACTAGAAGAAAACACGTAGTCGCGGGATTGCCGGATTTGGACATGCGGACATCCAAGGTGATGTCCGCTGTGTCAACGTGGACGTCCAAGTAGATCGTGTTGTACCTGATGTCCAGGAGATATCTAGAATGACGTGAGGACATCAACATGCTGAAGGCTAGACATCCAAAAAAACATCGGTCAACGGGGCCCTCAAATTGTGCCTTGTGGCTGGAATTGAGGCGCCACGTAGTCGCGGGCAGCCACATAGGAAAACTTTTCATCCATTGCTTTTGACGATGTGGCGTCTGATGTGGCCGCTGACATGGACTGTAGAAATTGGGTGACGTGGCATCTTTATGTGCTGACGTGGATTTTTTAAGGCGATTTGTAGCGCGCTTTTGAGCATTTTGGAGACTTCCTTTAGGCATCCATTTGGACATGAGTTTATTGTCTGAGACATCCCATGAGACACTGTAATGTTTCATGCAATGTGCTAATTAGGCATGCAGCGTCCAAGAGGAGGATACATTCTTGCAAGTGCGTGCCAATTCGGACTTTTTGCATTGCATTAATGGACGTTGCGTCAGACGTCTTTACGTTCAGGGGTTCAGGAACAAATGTCTTGCAGACATTTATTTTGACATCTTCGTGTTTTTAGAGACATCAATTTGGACAAACTTTTTGCCAGAGTTTAATGGACGTTGCGTCAGACGTATTCATGTTTAAGGGTTCAGGATCAAATGTCCTGCAGACGTTTATTTTGATGTCTTTGTGTCTTTAGAGACATCAATTTGGACGGAAACATGTCATAAACAACAAGCAAGATTTGTCTACCATTCAAAATACATCATACAGAGTATGCCAAACATTGTATACCATTTAAAATAGATCATACAAATTATGCCATACATTGTATACCATACATTATACACCATTCAAAATACATCATACACTGTACACCATACATTATACACCATACATTATACATCATACAGTATATACCATACATTATATACACCACACCATACAAAATACACCATATAAAATACATTGTATAAAATACATAATATACAACACTGCCCAAAAAAGGCTGCCCGTCTCTTTTTTTTTCATCGGGCAACATTAAAATTAAAAATCCCAATGATATTAGCAAAATTACCCATAGTCAAAACAGGTCAATGATGCTGACATGGCAAAAAACGTATTTTCAGATGTTGCAGAGAACATCAGCACGTCTCTTGTCCTGCCTCCACAAAAGTGGACGTCTACCACAACACTAGCTTGTTACTTCACCAGAATTTGTCCAATTTGTCTCAGGCATACATTGAAATCGCCGTCAACATAGAAATGCATATTGAGACATGGAGACTTCCATTTGGACAGATGAAAGATATGTCATGACACGCTGAAGTCAAGTCCTAACATAAAAGAAAGCACTTTTTCTTCCTGTGAAAAAACGACCTCAAAAACATTACATTGTGAATAAGCGTTGAGGTGACATAGGGGGGTGATCTTGAAGTTGGAAGCCGGCCTCTTGCAATAGTAGTGTCTCCTGGCGAGTCAAACAAGTGTCTATAAGTATAGGTCATACATCTGGTACTTGAGGTCAGTCAATCATCCAAGGACGTTTAGAGCCTTGAACACACCGCTAAATATCATGAGGGCAAAACCAAAAATCAATTACGACCTCCTTGTTTCCGCCATACTATTTTTTCTTGCGCAGTACGTTGGAGACGGAGTGCCTTTAGAGCCCTTCACAATCTTGGCAACGCAACGGATATTTGATCCCCATTGATGAGAGTGACACTTACAGCTAGACTTGTATGACAGTCTTGCAATGTGCCATTGGATAGGGTCGCAATTGCTCTCCAACACTAATGTAACATGTATTAGATGTGCAGGCGTAGCAAGAGTCTCTACATCCTTGCATACCTCTATTGGTGTGCGTGTGGATCAAGTCATGACTCACGGTTGCGAGAAGTTCACTTTATCAGGTTAGTGGGAGTCAACATCTGAACCAACAGAAAGGTCAAGCTTGCGCTTGCTACAACCAAACACCTCTTCTCCCTCTAAGTGCGGAACACAAGTTCCAATATCCGTTGCTCCAGGAAGGACATTTAGAACCTCCGCTATCTTCTTTGGATCGCCGCTGCGCCTAACACCTCTTAGCTTAAGCTCTTCCTTTGATGGCCCTGACCTTGATGTTTTACTCTTCAAAAATGCTCGATAGTTGGTCATTTGTTGGAAGGCTCGAATGCAGTCATCACATGTGGTGGCAAACAAATCATAACCACAATTACTAGATTGATGCAAACATTTATTGTGTACAGATTCGGACAAGTTGCATGAGGGCAAGTTTGCGATTTCCTCCACAATTAATCCTTGCAAGAGATAAAGTACTGTGAGACTTGCACTGCATTTTGATTTAATAAGGACATAGCCACTTGCGGTTCCTTTATAGAGCAATATGGTTAATAATCTCATGGAGAGCCGTGAAGACACCTCCCACCATGAAGACACCTCTCTTTATAGAGCAATATGGTTAATAGTATTTTATACATTTGTAAGTCCATCTTCATTTACTAAGTCATACTCTATTTTTATTACACTGGAAAAGAAACAAAGAAATGCATTTATGTTCTAAATAACCCCGTCTACAGCACGGCCTTCTCTTTATCCCTGTGATAGATTCATTTCCTACCCGACAGCGTTAAAGGGTTTTTTTTGAGCCAGTTGAGTGCATTCTTTTCCTGTTGGGTAGAGTCGTGTGGTTTGTCTTTTGTTCACCCGTCAGCAGGTGCAAATACTTGAGACTATTTTAGCCACTCTAACCCTACAACCGATTTTGCTTCTTTGCATCTTTTACCAAATTTTTACATTCTTGGATCTCTTTGATGCAGAGAAAAGGAAAAATGGGGAGGAGACACACCACCAGGAGCTCTGCAAACGTTGGGCCTGAAAGTGATGGGGATGGAAGCGAAAGCGAGGAGAGAGCTCGTGAAGCCGAACGCCCTCCTATTGTCGCGGAGGTCATTGCAGCTGAAAGCGGAGAGGTATCCTTGGCAACCAGTGTCTCCATGGTTGTCTAAGTCTGCAAGTTCAGTCTCTTTAGGGTTTGGCGTTATTATGTGAGCACATTGTTTCAAGTTGGGAAGAGTTGCAAGGAGTGCTGGATTCATTTGTTGGTCGAGCCGTTCCCACCACCACCAATTATGATGTCGGCAAATACAATGGGATCCTTTGAGGTTTGCGCGCTTGCTCGTCTTGCATTTAGGATTAGTTGTAAGTTCTTGCACATCAGCGTATCCCTCGGCGCCGATGAGAGGTTCTCGGCAAACCTCATGGGAGCTTTAGAATGGCCCAATCTCCGATCTCGGACTGGTAGGTCGCGATTTCCGATAATATTGACTCACTGTGACGTTGCCAATCTCTTCCCTCGGCGCCGACAGGACATAGTTTTGGATCCCCAGAAAGCCGCAGTTACCCACAGTGAGGGTACGAGTGACTGCAGTTTGGAAAACCAGGTTTGCAATCAAGTTCATTGTGGCCGACAGATTTTGAATTAGAGCAGTGGAAGCTTGCGGGGGAGTTGGTTTTGAGGTCTGAGATCTCACTCATCCGTCCGACATCAGTGGCCTCAAACTCTCCCTCGGCGCCGATGGGGGATTTTGGAACAACCTCACAGGAGTTCCGGAAATTTCCTGGTTCTCCCATCTCGGACTAGTAGGTCCTGATTTTCAAAAATATTGACTCACTACGTTGTTGCAAATCTTTTCCCTCGGCGTCGAGGGAAAACAATTTGGGATCCCTAGAAAGCTACAGTTATCCAAAGCAAGGGTACAAGAGAGTGCAGTTTGGAAAATTAGGTTTGCAGGTGAGTCAAGTTCGTCGTAGTTGATAGAATTTGGAATTAGGGTTTAGGGTAGTGGAAGCTTGCGGGGGAGTCGGATTTGAGGTCCTAGATCTCACCCTTTTGTCCAACATCGGTGGCCTCAGACTCTCTCTCGGCGCCGATGGGGGATTTTTGGGCAACCTCAGGGGAGTTCCGAAAATTTTTGGTTCTCCAATCTTGGACTAATAGGTCCTGATTTTCAAAAAAATTGACTCATTGCGTTGTTGCAAATCTTTTCCCTCGGCGCTGAGGGGACAGACTGGCTGCAACTTTGGAGGCCGACAACTTTTGCAAACATTGTCTGAATGGGACATATGAGATGTTTGTCGGCATCTACAAAAACTGTGGTTGCCAAAAAACATCTCATATGTCCAATTTATACAATTTTTGCAAAAATTATCGGCCTCCGAAGTTTGCAGCCAGTCAAGCTGATTCCCCTGATTCGTCCGGGAAAATTTGATTCTGTTCAATATGAAAACCAACTTGTCAAGAGCTAGTATTCCGAGTAATATCTTGTCTTGTACTCAATTTTGTACAAATCTATAATAGAGAATCAGAAGACCTAATGCACAGGGAGATCATTTGTAGTCGAAGCTTGCGGGTTAGGGACGGATTTGAGGTCAGAGATCTCACTCCTCAGTCTGAGATCGGTGACCTTAGCCTTTCCCTTGGCGCCGATGGGAGATTCTGGGCCAACCTCATGGGAGTTCCGGATTTTCGCGTCCTCTGATCTTAGACTGGCAGGTCGTGATTTTAAATAAAAATTGACTCACCACAACGTTGTCAATATTTTCCCTTGGCGCCGAGGGGACTGATTTTGTGATTCCCAGGCAGTTGTTCCCGCAGCAAGGGTACAAGATAGTGGAATTTGGAAACCTAGGTTTGCAAGTGAGTCAAGTTTGTCGCGGTTGACATGTTTTGAATTTAGGGTTCTTTTGCAGTCAAAGCTTGTGGGTGGAGTCGGATTTGAAGTCGAAGATCTTACTCTTTAGTCCGAGATTGGTGATCTCAGCCTTTCCCTCGGTGCCGATGGAAGATTCTCGGCTAGCCTAATCGGAGTTCCGGACTTGCCCATTCTCCGATTTCAGGACGAGCAGGTCGTGATTTGCGCAATTTTTAACTAACTCTTCCGTTCCCAATTTCTTCCCTCGGTGCCGAGGGGACAGATTTCGCAATCCCCAGGCAGTTGTTATCCAATGATGAGGTCAATCGATGTATTCAAGAGGTTCAAATTATTGTGCATAGAATGGAATCATGATCATGCCTAGGATTAGTAACTCCGAACTTTATGATGATTGTTGTTTTCATTGAGTGATGTTATATGTCAAAACCAGAAAGTATGATTTCAAACATTTAGAAACCTTAATGGTTGAAGTTTTTCTGAAAGAGGACTTTCAAGGATCAAGTGCTCAGGATATTGTATCAATCTGTGAATGCTCAAAGATGATCTTGATGTCCTGCTATTTGTGTAGAAGTTTACCTCCTTGCCATTTTTGTGTGCAGATAGGCCATAGGCGCTATTGATTCAATTCCTCCAGTGTCTTCTGCATTAGACAAAACGGACGTTTGTAGTGATCAGCCTGTGTGAAACACAAAAGAAGATGCCAGAGTAGACCAAGGGGTTGAAACTATCACTGAATATTCTCTACGGAGAGACCAGAGAGTGAACTCTGTGAAATCAATTTCTGAGTTGCGGATGAAACCTCATTCAATTTCACAACTCTTGATACCATTGTGTCGTATGGATGCCATGCCTATGGTCAGATCTGCGTTGCAATGTGATTTGCTTAAATTGGAGAATGACTTTTTCAATGGTTACAGAAATGGATCTGTTGTATTCTACGTGTCCGTTACTAACGAGCAAGGCGAAAAGAGCAAGTCTTGGATGCAGACAAAGAGTCATGGGGGCCACTATGGAATGAAACAAATGAAGTCGTCAATGCCTACCTGAAGGCCACACTCGGTTTGAAACATCTTAAGAATTCTAAGTTTTTTGTCTGCGACGGTAACCACCGGCTTCTAGCTTAGAAATCTTATATTTCAAGGAACTACAACAACAAATTCGATTGGCATGTCGCAATAGACTCTATCATTCTCGATACGAAGGGCAGAATTGATACTGCCATGCATGATATTAACAAGTATGTGTCTTTTTTAGCGCTATTGATTCAATTTGAAAAAGAATTGACAGAATCTTTATTGCATTTTGCTAGTGTCTAATTTGATTTCAGTACCTTTTGTCAGGTAAATTGAAAATTCCTTCATCAAGACAAGCTTAGTGCATACTTTATACCATGTGCGCAAGTACGGTGTTCTTCCATTGGAGAAATTTGGAGAACATCTTAGTGCCCCTGAAATGACACAGTGTAAACAGAACTTGAGAAAAAGTTGGTACTCGATGTCCATCAAAGTTTTTACCGCTTTCACTTTCCGGGTTGTTTCGACGCGAGTAGAAGGCCAGAAGCCGTCCTTTAAAACCATAGACGGTTCAATTGGCTCCTTCAAGGTTGCATTCACCGCTCGCTAGTAGAACACCAAATGCTCGAACCGTCTCCTGTATTCTCCACTTCCGTCTTCATCACATAATGTTTCCCAATACTTGATGAACCCAGACAACCCTTTGTAAATGTCGTCGACGCTCCTCATTGGAAGGTGCGCTACTGGCAACGGCTCTTCACGAGGCCATAGACTTTGTCGTTCTGAATCCTCTTTCTACAATTTGATCCCATCTTTAGGGAGCCAATCATTGTCAGTGCAGTAAATCTTGTACTTCATGATTGGAACACCCGCCGAATTCAGATAAAACTTGAATTGTTGTGCCTTTGTATGGCCAACAAGTGAATCTTCACCTTCACAAATTGAGCCTTCTATGAAGCCCTTGAAATCAGGCACCTCCTCAATTAAATGAGGAATTGTAGGGACCGAATCAACGTCCATCAAAGACTTCATGAGAGATGGGATGGTAGGGAAATTGTCTTTTTTGAGTTGCATACTCCATCTTCCAAACAGAGCGTTGATGTCGTCATGTGTGTGTCCAACCAACATAAAACTGACGTACACTTCACGAAATATCTTCTTGGCAACGAGAAGGGACCAAAACGCAAACACAAATCTATTCTTGTTGTCTCCCGTGGCGTTGTCCATTTGAACATTGAGAACTGGAGGAAGTGGAGTTGCCGCAATAAGCACTTCGGGTGCAGGCTGAAGCGATGATTTGCACATTTCTGCTCCTTCGAGAACCGCACGGAATAGCGGAGCTGACCTTGATCCAGCAAACAATTCTCGAGAAGAGTACTTTGGAGGTAGTTCAAGGTCACGCAAGAGCTTTGCAAACGACTCCACCGTGTAGTTTGAGTCATGTTGGAAAATATCAAGACCGTAATGCGCGTAACGAATATCACCATGTCCATGAGCAATCATACCCGTCACTGAGACAGGGAGCTTCATGAGCCCGTCAATTTGCTTGCTCTTGTGAGAAAACACCGAAGAAGCTGTCTTTGCATGATTCATTTTGTCGTGCATAATTGTCAAGCACTCGTGAGGGTAAGCGCTGGACTTGTAACAATTAGCATAATATTGGTCTCGATGAGCCTTTGCTGTAGCTAAATGCTTGTCTAAAAGATGCGTCCACTTGCGTTTCAAGCCAGTACAAGCTGTCCTCCTTATGGTCTGCAATCTATCACATTTTGCACAACGCGCAAAGTTATCTCCAGGCTTCTTAGCAGTATACTCGGGAAAGTTGGTTCTCCTAATCTTGCTGATATTAGAAGCAGACACTTCTTTCAACCCAAAGACAGCGTTTGCTGCATTCACTTCTGGAAGGGTGTCCTTCCATGTGAAAGTGGCCGGCAGAACCATGGACACCACTTTCTCTCCGGAGGGAAGAGTGTGCGTGCGATGTGGCATATGGTCAGCTTGCTTCTCGAGCACAGACTTCAATGTCGCTGTGGCTTGCGAGGTATGCTTCCGAGGTTTGAGCATGCCCAAATTACCATGTGCTTGAGCTTGTTCTCCTTTTCCAGCGTACCCTTGGAAGCGGTGGAAGGTGGTCTCTGATACGCCTGAAATATGCCGCCATGCCGCCATGCAAACATCATTGCCTTCAAGGGTGACCACCCTTTTTCCTTGGGCGTCTCGATGGACTTGTCGATGCACGTCTAACTTCATGTGGTATCTGAATTCGAATGTTGTCTTCTAGTACATACGTTCTCGGAATGCTCGAATCTTCTCCCGTAGAAATGGTTGAACACAATTGTCAGAGCAACAAACTTTGCTGGATACGGAATTGATAGAATCTTGAGTGAGTAGGTTCTTCGCCTTCATGCAAGTTTGTGGAGGAGGCTGTTGGACCAAACTAGTATACGGCCTTCCACGTGAAGTAGATGGCCGTCCGACAGAAGCTACTCGCTTATTGTACTCGGATCGCACCTCCTGATCGCGTAAACTTGCCCCATTCAAGTACACCTGTTCAATGGGCCAAGCACGGAGAGAGTATCTCCAATCCTCTAGGACCTCAGACGAATCATGGGATTTAGAGATGTGCACTGCAATAAGAGAATCTCCAAGCGGGCCATTGCAGCCGAGGACAAGATTTGAACTGATGCTGTGACAAATCCCCTCTGCGACAGGGAGATCAGCAGCACTATGAAGAGTAACAACTCTCGTGCACCAAAGTTCCCTTGGCACACCTTCGCAGTTTGGAATGTCCACAACCTCCTCAGGTACGTTCTTGATCTCTCTGTCGTCGGACGAGTACTTAGCAACGGGCAGGTTTGTTGACTCCATGATGTCCTGTGCATCGAAGAAACAAGCTTAATTGACAGCTCTCAAATTAAGGATTAAGATATTATGAAATTAGGGACGAGAGATTGGATCTCCAATCAAGTCGATCCCACTTAAATGTCAAATCCAAGTGACGAAGAACTGGTAAAGGATTTAGGAAGATCATGACAAGCCACACAGCCATTTCATTTAATCACAAAATAGTAGTTGTCAATCAGAACAATAAAGCAATCAAACAAATGTGGATTTAGAAAATGCTTTTTAAATATTCAAATAAACAGGGCCACTAAACTGTCGATTCAAGCAGAATTCAGCACATAGAGGTACCAATCGTCAGATCCGAATTCACATAGACCATCACGGTTCAGACCTACCCAAGGGTTTGGTTCAAGTCGATTCGACTTGACTGGGAAATCAAACAACATTAAAGTACGCCACTGTGGATTTCGACATACTAATCTAAGGCAGTTCACAAATTGGCAACCCAAATTCCAAAACCCAAAAATATTGAGGGAGAGAATGCACACTAACAAGCTCGTAGCGTCAAATACTTCTCGATGTCACAGCAAGGATGTTACCCTGAAATCGATATCTTAGAAGAAATTGACATCGTCCAATCTTCTGTAGGTCTTCTTCTAATTCGGGGACCACATTATCAAAAATTTCAAGTCGAGTTGACTTGAAGTTCCAGTGTCCATGAATGGCAGGAAACAAAGACCGTATCCATCAACTTCAGTTCCATTGTACCATAAGGAAGTATAAGTTTCAAGACTACATTGATCCATTTTAAAGTTTCAATCGAGTCGACTTGAAGTACAAGCATACAAACTTCCCGGTCTTCTTCTAGAAGAAAATGGAACGTATTAATTGTTACTATTCTTCTCTAGAAGATAAATCCAACTAATGAATTATAATAATATACGCACTGTCTTTGAGCTGCTGCCCTGTCACTTTAGATTAGTTGGACCATATATCCCACAATTGTAATTATATCAACCTTTACTAATTCAAGAAACAAAATTATTTTGAAAAAACAAAATTATTTTGAAGTCCACCAACTATTATCGAGAGCTATGCATGATAAGAGATGGCGCCAGAAATTCGTGACTGCCATTTCGATACTGTAACTTCATTTCGTGATTCCAGGACATGAAAAATATTTGACATGTCAGTTCAAGTGGGCACGACTTGAATCAGCACAGTGATAATCTTTCTGTTTCTTAATGATTGTATAAGAGTCTCTGACTATAACTTATTGGCAAATCAAGTCGCATCGACTTGAGAAGGTTGTTACAGAGCTCCCCGACAATGTCAATGACGATTAAATATTCCACATCAAGTCGCATCGACTTGAATTGATTTCTTCTGTTTGTCTACCTGTCCCAAGAGCAGTATCTCAGACATTGCTTTCCGGGTTTTTCAGCGCAATTATAGGGAATTCATTAAAAGGCATAGCATTTGGGGACGTCTCGGCGACAGGCAACGTCAGGGAAGAAGCCACATGAACTCATCGTCGACCAAACAGCAGGAAGAGATAGAAACTGTGTTCGACGAGACACTGAATCAACAAACAAATTTGCAGTCACTGTAGCGTACATAAATTTTCCAAGGCATTTACAAGGCAGAGACGCCACGAACGAAACACATATAGCGTACAAGATAATTCGATGTATACAATGCAAATGTTACGGATCCATGAAGAAACCACTATGCAAGAAACAATGACCATGAGCGGTTGAGCAAAGCAGACGCATACCCTGAACGCAACTTCTCGGGATCTCTGAAATCTAACCCTGAGCAGCTGAGATATCCACTGAAGACAATGACCGCCACTCCGAAAGCAATATCACGGAACAAAACGGGCGCAATACGCACTGTCAAGCAAGAAATCAAATAGGCAGAATGCATGAAGCGCAAGTACGCATGAGAAACAACAGTCCAGGAAAGAGAAATGGCGACTGAGCACCGGCAACAAAACAATGAGGTTCGAAATTGAAGCGGGAGAACTTCGGAGGGAAAATTTGGCGGGATGTTCAAACGGCAAGGAGAATTCCCGGCCCACCGCTTATATCCGTTTTCTCTTCAATTAGAAAAAGCCTGACACTGTACCTACATTTGTGCCTTCCTGGTGGGTGCAAGTGGGGTTGGGGTTAATTGGCCTTGGTCTGCAGACCCTCAAATCCATGCTCAGCCACTGGATTGAACCTTGAACTTCTTATTTTTAAACGCATGTTTGAATTTCGATGTTGTGGATTCATGTTGGGAATCCAAGGCCCCAAAAATAGTGAAGACAGATGTCTAATCCTACAGTAAATATTGAAATTAGGTTGCCTTTACAATTATGTTGCCTTACCCCAAGAAAGTTACTCCAGAAGTCATCAAAGCCAACAAATATTTCTATAAATACTTTCATTTGTACACATGGAGGTTCATGAGCCCCAATTACATCTATAACTAATTCAAAAGTACTGCATTCTTGTAAAGTAACAATAAATATTTAAATAGTGTGGCATCTTGATAAAATAGTGAGGGGCAATCTAATTTCACTATTTAGTGTAGAGCGCTTAGATTCATTTCCTAAATCGACAGTTTTAGAAAAAAGTTTGTGAAGTGTTGTTTGGAAGTATATTTGTGAATGGATATATGAAATATAGTTGTAGTATTAACATGAAAAGTAATACATTGCATCTGTACGGTTAGATTCACCAATGCTATCACAAATATTTACATATATGTTTTCAAAGGAAAACCTATAAATTCCTTTAGAATTCAAGAAGAAGCAAAATTTTACCATTGTCGGAGTACAATATTTTAGAACACGGAATGAGGGGTGGAAAACAAAAATATTCTATGTTACTTTGACTTCCAATGAGTATTTCTGGAATTCTTTAAACTAGTGTGTAATACACTATTAAAAATGATGATGTTCTCGGTCACTAGTACATTCGTTAACCCTGGAGCGCTCTGACGTCTGCTTTCTTGACGTCTACTTTCTAGACGTCTACTTTACAATTTTTATTTCCACCCTAAACCTAGCATATTCTTCCAAATATTACTTTATAATGACTTTTCTAAAATTGCCACTTCTGCAAATGAGTCCAAACGCTTAGGGGTTAAGGGTTTAGGGAAATGGCATGATGTAATGTACCTCATGAAGGCAAACCTTTTTTTAAAATTTCTTCTTCTTTAACCCTTAAACGCCGAGGCGGCCGTTTTGTGTCCGATGAATGAAGCGGAATCAAATTGTATAGGATGGAATTGCAACTATTCATTCTCGAAATATGTTTTGGAAAGGGAAGTTCTTTTACAGTAGTTTGACTTGCAATGATTAGTTTTTCAATTTTGGAGGCTAGTGCTTCACACGGTAATAGAAAAAGACGATTTGCAGGGTCACTTCTTCGGCGTTTAAGGGTTAATGAGGGAAAGGAAAGTTTTTTGGAGTATTGTAGTCTTTGATTCCTATGAACGGGATTAGGACCCCCTTTCCACAGCCATACCCTAAACCCTGCATTCCACGGCCATAGGGTCCGCTAATTGAAATCGCAAAATCTAGATTAGGGTCTGCTAAACCGGGTTTTTTGTCGCTCCTCCTGCGCCGTCGTTGCTCGTTGCGCGCCGTCGTTGCTCGTTGCGCGCCGTCATCTCTCCTGCGCGCCGCTGTCGTTGTTTTTGGAGTTGTACGCAAAGCTCCTACTAGGTGTTGATTGGAGATTTTCTTGGCTTGGCTGGCCGTTGTTTACGGAGGTTTTTTTGGCTTGGCCTCAGCGTTTGGGAAGTGCGCGGTGAGTTCGCGTGGGCGGGGAGTGCTCCGTGAATTTGCGTGGAGTTTCGTGGAGTTTCATGGAGGTTGCGTGCTGATTTTGCGTTGAGTTTGTACAGAGATTCAGCCCTCTAGTTTGGGAAGTGTGCGGGGGTTGAGCGTTTCAGTTTGGGAAGGTGCGCGAGTTGAAGTTTTGCGCGGTGAGTTCAAGTTCTGCACGGTAAGTTGAAGTTTTGCGCGCTGAGAAGAAGCTTTTGCAAGGTTTTGTGCACGTCTGGAGGTTGCTGAGGGTTCGGTGAAGGCGCGATTCTTTGTCTACAGCTATGCACGCAGGAGATTAGTCATCCTGTCAAGAGGTAATTCCAGCACTTTGTTGTTTTCATTGAGATTTTGCGCAGTGCGTTCAGGGTTTGTTGTTTCACTGAGATTTTGCGCAGTGCGTTTTCAATCTGATTGACAGTAGGCAAAATTCCAAGCATGTTTTTTTTTCTATGTAGTCCAGGAGAACGATTTTTTTTTTAACAGAAGGTTGAATCTGTGAAGCTTCGTGGAGGAAAACCCTAAACCAGTTTTGTGTCTTTGTGTGTCTCCTGGTGCAGCCTTAACCGTGAGCAAGACCAGACAATAAGGTTGACACGGCCAATCGTCTTGAATTCAATTCAAGTTGCCAGCGCCCAAATCAGCATCTATTCAGTACAGGTGTGTTTTCATCTTTGTACGTCTGTGCTGGCAAGGTCATTTGAATGCGTGGATGCTTGAAATGCAGTCAACCCTACATACATGCAGTGGAACCAAGAATCATAGACGAAACCCTGCAGAAATCCTTCAGAAACAGACCGATTGAACCAACATGAACTGTAATACTCGAATTGAATTTCAAGTTGCACCTTATTCAAGTCGATGTCAGTTCAAGTAGAATTCCCTAGTCTCGTCCAACTCTGCACAGCTATTAAAGTTGCACCGACATAAATTGCCAATAATTTCGAGGTCCACTGAACATGAATCGAATGAAAAGTGATCCAACCACCTCCAATTCAGGTTGGTACGACTTAAATTATCATCAACCACAGAAGATTATGACAAAAAAAAAGAACACAGAAATCTCTAGAAGTCAGTATACAAACAAAAACCATAATCCAGAGTAAGAGGTCAAGAGGTACCCTAAACAGTGAGACAAACCCAAAAATTCAAGTTGATGCGACTTAAAATCACACAATGAAAACCACTGCTAAAACAAGAATAATAATAGTAACAGAGCCATACAACAGTTAATTCAAGTCGGCTCGACTTGAAAATTGYGAACAACAAAACAATACCCACAAAATGATTGACTAAACAAAAAAATCAAAGAAGTCCAACAGCATACAACATCAATTGACGAAAACACAATCAAGTCGAACCGACTTGATCTCCCTGAAATTAAATAACAATTTCTAAAATATATCATTCACAAAAATAAACCAGGTAAGAAAGATAATGTCACATAAAATGTACAAGCTCCTTAACTGAATGATATTCGATGACAATAAACACTAATCCAGACATTTAAGTTGATACGACTTGATCACTGTGAGCTCGAATAGCAATGCCTAGACTGAATCATTAGAAACATATACCAGGATTGAAATGAGAAGAGCACATAAAAAAATACAAGCTCCTTGACCGAAAGGTAATCGATAACACTAAATAAAAAAGTCCAGCGATTTAAGACGATACGACTTGATCTTTGAGAGCTCAAATAATGTTGCCTAGAATGAATCATTCGCAATATATACCAGGATTAGAATGAGAAAGGCACATAAAAATGTGCAAGCTCCTTGACTGAAAGGTATTCATTCGACGACAATAAATATAATTCCACAGATTTAAGTCAATACGAGTTGAATGCTAATGTTAGTATTCCTCTACAGCAGATATGGAAGAACAGAAGCAGCGTCTCGAGCCTCACTTCAGAAGATTCCTGCTTGAAGGTGACGAGGATCCAGAGGACTACGGGGATGAGCTAGTGCTCGGCGAGTGCTGGACTTGGAAGGAGCCAGTTCATGTCGAGTTCTGGAGCATTGTCTTGACGCCTGCCTCAAGTCATCTCAGCTTTGTCACAAAATGGAAGAATTCTCTAGTGACTCTTCCAGTGTCACTCAACGAGACATTAACTGAAGTTACGACTGGCGCGAATGACGAGTTGGTGGTGTCGTGCAAAACCAACTTCCCCGACCAGAAAGAAGAGTACATCTTCTCATACATTGTGCCAACCAAGGGCACAACCTTCTCAATTGCCACGACGTGCAGAAGCCTTGATGATTCAGAGTACCAGGGTGCCCAAGTCAGCATCGTGGATCACATTGAGAAGAAGCGCTGGGTCAGGGAAGATGGAAGACCATTGAAACCGAAGACCCTTGCCTTGCGACTGAGAGAGGTCCTCAAAGGATTTGAAAACTACAAAATAAAAAACAAGGCGAAGGCAGATAACCTGAGGCCACTCTCTATAACGAAGGAGTATACAGGTGCCGGGGGAAGCGACGGGTCGCTCGTCGTGGAGAACACATTTACACAACGTAGCAAAACGAAGAAGAAAACAACTGCGAAGGACGGTAGGGGAACTCCAGGCGTGAGTCCTCTGGGACCACCTAAGACTCGTGCCAAAGCCGCGGCCCAGGAAGCTACAAAAGCAACAGAGGATGACAGCATGGCGTCCGCTATCACCATGTTGCCAAGGGATGCCTTTGGGTCACAGCAAGAGATCGACTACGACGAGTCCAAGAAGGTGTACGAGGAGTATTGGTCCACCTGCACGGAGTCATATGTCTTTGGAATATCGACTAAATTTACCATCTCCATTGACCAACTGGAGATGCCACCGGAGACCCTGAATGTCCGTGGTCTGGAGGAGAAGGGGGTTGCGGCAGCCCTCAATTTTTTCCTCGAAATGCCTGACTCTGACAAGAAAATGACGCTCTGTGCCATGCCACAGAATTTGAAAGAGCACCCCAAAACTTCAATGACATCAAGGTTGGCAAGTTCTGGATGGTGAATGGCCAGCACAACGTCGCCGCTTCGAAGCGGATGAAGGACATTGATGGTGCTGAGGTGAAGTATGAGAAGTTCAAGCACTGGGAGTGTTTCATTGTTTGGAATTCAGACGCGAGAATCATCAGACAGATATCCGCGTATTATAACCGAGTGAACCACTTTCAGAACTACATGCCAACCTGGGCCACGAATATAATCAGCGCCCAGAACGTCTGGATTAGCCTGGACCGGCCACCACCTCCCAAGGAAGCTACTGAACTGGAAAAGGCCGTTCCCGTTTGAAATAGAACCGCGCGAGATTTAGTTCTCGCAAAAAAATGGACAGTCAGTTTTCTTACCAAATTGTTCCACCGATAACGAGTTCGCTATGTTCCCTCAATTCAAGTTGTGTCGACTTGAATTGGACGTTTCACTGAATTGTTGTTTTGCATAATGATTTAGGAGTCCCATGATGCAATGAAACTGCGGTTTGCCATGATTGATGTGAAGAAGCACCAGGGAGCAATGAACAAGAAGAAAATGGCTGACATAAGCATCCATAATGAGATCAAACTCATCACTGCWACGGACGAGATCCACGGTCTCTGGAAGGAGGTTATCTCCAGCCAGTGCAACGGTCTTCTGATCGATCCTGAGACTTTGGCGCCATTCAAGGACCTGAAGAACTGGGATGCGTCCAAGGACGGAGTGATCAGCCGCGAGTTCTTTAGGTGGCTTGGTAATCTCCCACAATCGGGACTCAAAAAACTTGCATTGCACCTTCTCGGTCGTACCCCCAATAAGAAATTGCCACACCCTAAGGTGATGATGAAGAAGATCAGTGGCGTCGTTCCAGATTGCTATAGCGTGAAGGAGTGGTTGGAGAGGAACAAGAGAAAACAAGCTATGCGAAAGTATTTATATTTTGAGAAGCGCAGCTTGGGATTCTTCGACAGTGCAGGCAACTACCGCTTGGAGGCATGGAAGGCCTTCAAGATGAAATACAACATCACAAAGGCCACCAAAAACCTCCTCCTCACAGCGCCACAGGAGGAGTTCTTCTCTTAGATGAAGAGACCTGCGAATAAGAATAAAAGTGCCAGGGACGTCTCGCCATTTGCCGCCGAGTTCTTCAAAGTCTTCCTCCGGAGCAAGGGAAAATACAAGAAGCCAGAGGCGAGTGCTTTCATGAGACCATACGAGACTGATGGGGACAAGATGATGAAGTGGAGTAATGATGTCTGGGACGAGGAAGTGGGCAGCTCCATCAAATTCGCCATTATGGACTTTCGTAACATACCAGGGGTGATCAACAAGGAGACAGCTGGGCGGGAAGCTCCATACTATACGCACTTCTTGGACAAGATCAAGAAGCTTGAAGATCCTGTCGCGACCGACCCTGAGGTCTGGCTTTGGATTTCGGGAGATCAGGACATGGACGACGACCTCAGGATTGAGATCAAAAGGGGGATTTTCGGTAGTGCGTACACGACACACTATGCGGACTACGTCCCAGTACCAGTGGAGAGGTTGGAGGATCTATCCGCTAGTTCAACAAAAGCGAAGGCACCGGTGAATCTGATCTTCCTGATCAAGAAAGGGACAAAGATTAAAACGAAATCCATTCCTAGACGATTTGAGTCTACCTTGACTCCAAAATGGCAGAAGATGGGTTTGTACAATGAGCTGGAGTTCAGGATCTATAGCAYCGAGCTTTGGATGGAGTTCTACTTGAAGGTTCTGAGACTCTTCTGCAACGCACGAGACACCGTGTTCTCAGTATTCGTCGGGGGGAAATTCAATTGTGCGTCTTGGTTAAGTTTCTTGAGCTACCAAACCCTGATATGGACTACATGGGCTCCACACTGTCCGGTCATCATGTCGTACTCTTCATCTGGGATTCAAGTTGGTGCTACTTGAATTGACTTCAATTATCTAATATGATGGACTGTTTCCAACTCCAGATGTGTGGCATGGACCACTACGCGATTGCGGATAGCAACGACAATGAGAAGTTCAAGAATTTAACTCTCATGTCGGAGAACCTGGACAAGGACGACTTCCTCGATTCCAGCTACTTTGTTGATGCATCGCTGCACCCAGCTAAGGGGTCCCGAGAAGCTTCGACCTCGGGTCGCGCTGCTTCTTCATCACGGAAGGGGAAGGAAAAAGAGTACACACCGGTCCCTGAGGAAGAAGAGGTGGATGAAGAAGAGGAGGAAGAGGAGCAGGAGGAGGAGGAAGAGGAAGTGAAGGATGCCGGTGGACATGACCCAGAACGAGCCCAGAGCCCATCCCGGTGGACAGATTCTGTCATCAAGCTGTTCCCAGATGCCGGAGGGGACAATGTTGAAATGTCGGATGCACCCGGGGCCAGTGGACAAGACGGGACGATCCCATCCACGGTAAAGCGTGGAGGCCAAACTCCGAGCTTGTCACGCGCAGCGCTACGAAAGCGGAAGAGGGCGGATTCCAAAAAGGAGGAGTCCGAAGTGGGGAAGTTGGTGTCGTTTCTAATGGAGGAGAGGTCAGAAAACATCAAACAACGAGCTGAAGATAAGAAGGAGTGGAGGTCGTTCGTGGAAACTGTCATGCTGAAGATTATGGTGGACATTGCAAAGAGTGTCTACACCAACATGGCAATTGAGAATGCCACTCCATTGGCCATAATCTCCCCGTCTCCCTCGCAGTCCCAGCAGCTGCTTCTTGCCGGTCGGGCTCATGGTTCCTCGAACAATGCAAAGGAGGCACAACAGGGTTCCGCGAACCCCTCAGTGACGCCAGCGATTTCACCCGCAGTACCTACTGTTGAGTCGCCTCTGTCGGCTGCACCAGGAGATGACATTGTGAATCAGCAAGCTGCAGGATCTGCTGAGGATAGGCCCAAAGAGTCCAAATGTCCTCCATCTGAGAAGCAACCAGGTTGTTCACAATGACCTCCTCCCCTTTGTGGTTCAAGTCGAATTGACTTGAACCCGCTTCTAATTCTTTTTCCATAGCCTATACATTTAGAGTTCTTTAGGTGGACAAAGTAGTACATCTTGTAAATCTTTATCTCAGACTGAGATATGTAATAAAACAATTTCTTACCGAAATACTTTTGTGTTTCAAATTCGTACAGCCGCAGACGTGCCTTCTCTTGACATTACTTTTATTCACACCGTTTCTGGCATGGTATCTACTTCTCGGTCACCCGAGAGTGATCATCTCCTCATGGATTCACTGTCGTTGCAAGGTGGTCCCGTCTTGGAATCGGAAGCTTTGATTCCACCCGAATCGGATATTGAAATTCCAGATGCAATTGCGAAGGTGGCGCCTGAAAATAATCTCAATGTGGAGGTAGTCGATATCGCAATGCATCCATTGGACTCGGCAGTCAACGTCCCCGTGTCCGCAGCAGCCACTGCTCATCCTCATATTGTGAATTCCCTGTCCGTTTTCCTTTGATGTTGAACTTCAGGAGTGATTACTAGAAGATTGTCTGTGACTTCGGGATTCAATGCAAGCAATTCATTGACTTAATTCTCTCGGCCTATTGTTGTACATGCGTGTACAGGGTAGCAGTGAGGTACCCGTTGCGCTAGGTGACGCGTCGTTCAACGTCGTCACTCCATCCACATCTGGGGTGACAGAGAAGTGGCTCAACGTCATCCTAGATCTGAATGGGGTGCTGTGCGTTTGTGAGGATAAGAGGTCTCTGGCTCGGGACAAGAAATCCATTCCGGTTCCGCCGAGCATAGAAGTGCTCTTCATGGGCATGAAGAGGGTCGCGCTCTGTCCATACTGTTGTGTGTTCCTTCAAGAATTATCCTCCATCGCAAATGTGCATGTCTGGAGTTCCATGAAAAGGTCAAACATTATACTTGTAGCAGAGCAGCTGTTCGAAGGCATACAGCAGCCATTGTATGTCTTAGGGCAAGAGCAATGCAGCATCTTGAAGTGTAAAAACACACATGGTAAAATTGTAAATTACAAGGTCAAGGGCACGGACAAGGACCTCTTCTTGAAACCATTGGACAAATTGTTCGCGTTGAATAACTCAATCTTCTCTCCTCAAAACACAATAATTGTAGATGACAGTCCTATCAAACACGTCACGAATTTCTCATGGAGTGCACTCTTATTTGAGACGTGGTCCTACAAGGGAGGAGGGGAAATGGATGAAAGTTTAGTGACTCACGTTCTTCCATGGATTCGACGCTTACACTTGTCCAAACCGGAATCATTGTTTGCATTTAGGAAAATCAATAAAATCGGACGGCGTCACCTCCTACAAGAGCCAGACCATGCAGAATACGATGAATTAGAACAAGGAGTGGGAGAGTCGAATAATATTTACGATGAGTGGAAGGCAAATAATCCAAATGTCATAATGATGTTCGAAGAATCGGACAAGGCTCAGCACGGTGGATTGGAGGTTCATTCCGATGAAGGGGCGGAGTGAAAAAAGTGGTGTGACTGAGTAGGCCCATAGGCTTTGCCATCTTCTGTAGGTACTTTTGTAATACAATGGTATTTGATAGTCATTGGTTGGAGAGTTGTTAGCAATTCGTGTTTAGCCTTGACATTATTTCATTCCACAAGCATTGTTTTGATAGACATCTTATATGTTTGTATACAAGCAGGTCGTCTAATTTCAATCCTTCAGACTGGTTGTGACAACAAATCTACCGCCTCAATTGATTCATTCTCTGACTATGGACAATTTGCCATATCACAGAGTGGATTGGGGAACATCATGTAATCTGCAGTGACTGCGCGGTCAACAATAGACTTCTTGGTGAAGGCCGTGGATGAGGACGTCGTAGACAGTCCTCCAAATGGGGGGAAGTGCCAGAAAAGTATTGTAAACTCCCCTTCCCCATTGAAATGCCATCCGCAGTCTACTTCAGCTTGGGATCCATCATCCGTGAATGCTACCACACTAAGGAAGTTGTACGACGACAAAATGGATGAGGTTTGGAACTTACTCTTCGCTGTGTACAAAATTAAGTTTTTTTCTTCGATATTCTATCTTGTTAACATTTGATTCCTAACATCTCATATCATTGGATCTGCAGGATGTGGGTGGAAATTCTAAGTCCATTCCCATTTGTGACAACGAGCCTCGGAGAGTACCGTCACAAAATTGCATCGTTCAGGAGCGGGTGACTCCTTCTAATGTTCCACGGCCTCTTCGTGCTCCACCAATCTTGGCGGCAAGATGGCAAAGCAAGACACATGGCGAAGAATTCCGCGTTCATTCTACTCGGCGACCGTGGAACGCGTGGGAGCAGAGGTCCCTCAAGAAGCAGTTGCGGGAGATTGCATGCGAGAGATCCGGAAACAATAGCAGATACAGTCGAGGGCCGGAGTTGTTGAAAGCAATGGAGAAGTTGAAGAGTAGGTCGCACTCGTAGAAGTTTTGTTTACTAGGAAATCTTCTCTAGGAGGCAACGGAGATATACAAAAAATGTAAAAACTTTGGTTCTACATCTCCCTTTTACGTATATGAAAACCACATGTATAGAACATATGATGTAAGTCCTTTAGAATTGCTAAGGCATTCAATGCCCAATCATGAGCATTACAAACTGGGTAGTTAAAGTTCCTCCTCATTGTAGACTATGTAGGTCTTGTGAGTAGAAGGCTATGGAGTAGGAAACGTGGGAATTTCAGTGTGTGGAGGATGTTTTAGCTTTGATTTAGATGTGAGGACACATATTATGAACAGAAAAACAACCAAGCGTCGTTCTAAGCAGTTCCGTGAAGAGCATCTCAAGCTACAGAGTTTGAATTGCAATTTAAGGAACTGCTCGAGATGCGCTTGACTGTTTTTCTTTTCATAATATCTGTGCTTACATCTGAGTCAAAGCTAAAGCATTCATCACACCCAGAAACTGGCAGGTGGCCAACTTCAAGCATTGTACTCGCAATGTCCATCATAGTGGACAGGGATGAGGAACTTTTGTTACCAAGAGTGTAATGGTGGGCAATACGTGTACAAATGTTTTTACAACTGAAATATATCAAGTACATGACTATTGAAAAGAGAGAATTGGTTCATTGTACATTTTTATGCGTACACATGTTGTGAACTTGTCAATTAATACTGTAATACCGTATGTCATTGCATGGGTTTCTGTGTTTTTAGACATGCATAACTGCTTGCTTATGTGAAATATGATGATTGGAAAACTACCAATTCACTGGAAAACTCCCAAAATATTGAATATGATGTTTTTGGGACTACGCCTTCTTTGTACATTTCCGTGGGCATGATGTTTTCAGGAAGAGATGACTTTAGAAAGCACAAGGGCTCTATTCAGGTGGTCAAACGTGTTGTATACCAGTGAGATCTTTAATGAAATCTTATGGTAGTGACCACTCTCAGTCTATGTCAACATCATCTACTCGATTCTGTTTTAGCCTACATTGCACTTTGTGGATTATATTCAATACTTTTTTTAACCCTACTCTATTATACCTGTAGAATTACCATTTCATATCGAATATTATTATGCTCTAACTTTCTTTTTTCCTTTGAAGTCATTAATTGGAGATGCAATACTATTCACTGTATGATAAATTTGCATAAATGTGACTCTAAATCGAAACACTAAACCCAACATTCCCTTCTAATGTCCACGGGCATAGGTCAAACATTACCTCCCCTCAAAATCTCACATGCCTTTGAAGTTCACAGTCATAGGTGCCACATTGATTTTTTATCGGAAAAATTGCAGGCTCACACAATCCCTACTCACAAGCTCACAGGCTCACAAAATAGCAACCCTCGTGTACATCCCTAAACATGAATAGGACACATGTTATCTATTTTTTCTTATGACATTGACAAAAGTTGATGATTTGACTTTGTGTAAAGCTCCAAACAAGCATGTACAAAATTCAACAAACTTTTTTATATAATATTCAAGAATACAATATTTTATCCTAAGTTTAGCATGCTTACCATACCAATGACGCTAGTATGTGAGCGGTGAGCAATGAGCCAAGAGCGGTGAGTGGCAAGTTGTGAGCAGAGAGCATTGATTTAGGATGAAACAAGATAAGGTTGGGTGAAAATGGATGAACAAGTGGATGAAAGTAGACGGTAAAAATGGATGAAGTTGGATGCAAAAATGGAAGACGATGGATGAGAAAATTGAATGAAAAAAGGTAAAATTTTGAAAACATTCCAATCCTGACAATTCAAAATTGTAACAGTGTAATTGCACCACTACAGTGCCTATGACCATGGAAATAAATTGTCTTGAGACCATAAAAGTTTAGAATTCAATTGCACTGCTTTTATGCCATATAATAAATCTCAAATAGACCTATTACCGTGGACATTTTTAATATTAATGACTATGTGGACTTTGCTTGAAGAAGAGATGAAAGAAATACAATCCTGAACTAAAAAATCAAGGTTTTATGTTCTTGTTTCCAAATACAACAAATTAAAATCAATGCACAACATTTCGAAGAGAATGAAGGTAGAAATACATGATATTAATGATGGAACATAATAAACCATAATGCAGAATGAGGATAATAAATAGAAGGAGGAAAATTAGAAGGAGGATAAAAAAATCACACAGTAATCTCAATGCAAAAAGTGAAATGGAAGTAGTGGCCCTTTTAGTCTCACTACATATTCATTGATGAGTACACACAGTACAAAAGCTCATATTGTTTTGCAATAAAAAATCTAATTTTGAGCTAAATGATTTAATATCCCACTGAGAAGGATCCTCTTGACTTCATTGAAACTGAAACTTGGGGCATGAATGAAGGCATCTATCGTTCACTCAAGGTTGCAAATGATTATGAAAACAAAATAGAGACGCTTACAATTCGCCCATTGTCCACGCTTGCCTAATGACTTTGTAGTCATTTCTTTGAAGTATGGACATGAGCACTCTGAAAACAATGAAATTGTAAGCATATATTGCTCAATTTTTGGCTCCAATCTAGAGTCAAGGCAAACAATGCAACCAAATCCAGGATGAAGGACCATTGTTACCCGACGAATGCATGCCTTTAGTGTAATTGAAGATGCGCAAATTGTTTGCATGTTTTATTGTTGGCGCCTTCTGGTTCCGACAAATAGTTTTCCCCGACCGGATTTTGGGATATTTATTTGGTAAATATGGAATAGGGTAAGCTAAGACCAAGTCTAAACCTGCTTCTCCGCCAAACAATCTTCGCGGTGAAATAACTTGACGTTGTGGAAGTTGGAAGCCAGCAATTTCAAATGCCAAAATCTCTTGCTTTGACAGATTGGTGCCCATTTTGACAGGCCATATGGCAGGGACACTAGGTTTAGACAACACCCACTTCCGACTTGTCCCCTTCACACAACTCTCAATGTCGTCATTGCAAAAGAAAAATTGCATTCGCTCATTTCGATTTTTCTTGTAATTAGTCATCATGCTAGTATACGTCGGTGCTGCTATGGCGATATTGTTTTGGACAATCCTTGCTGTACACTTCTTCTTTGAAACAGCTTAGAGGGCAAAACAAGCCTTTGCCGAGGTTTTGGGAAGCCTTGTGATGTGCCACTGAAGCTCATCACAGTTGCTCTCTTGAATTGCTAACACATGAGGAACTCTATTAGTTAAACTTATTTGTAAACTGTCCTCAGTTTCCATTGGATCCTCAATTTCTGTATCTGCAGAGCCCCTTGCACTTACAAAAAGGTCTTCAACAATAGAATTCAAGTTTTGAATGCTTGTGGAGGCTCTCTTTGACCTCATTTGAACGCGTGGGTGAGAAAAATTCACTTTGTCTGGGCGATGTGAATCATATTCACAGCCCAATGGCATATCTGGCTTGCGTTTCTGCGATCCAAACACTTCCTCACCTTCAAGACAAGGCTCCTTATTGAGAAACTCCTTCACTCTTGAAATGTTGGAGATAGCTTCGGTGAGCACCTTTGGATTCCCTTATCGTTGAGCAACTCGGAGTAGCAATTTTTCTTTTTCAGGTCCTGTTCCGGCTTCATTTCCTTTAAGATATTGATAATATTTGACCATTTGCATGAAGGCTCTTACATAATCGTCAACAGTGGCAATGTATAAATCGTTTCCTCGATTTCCAGATTGTTGAAGCCACTTGTTGTGGACAGTTTCAGCTAGATTGCAGAAAGGCATTTCCGCAAGCTCATGATTGCTAAGATTCTGAAATGACAAACCAAAAATTAAGACTTAGTTAGGGAAAAAAAGACTGTGTTTTGCAAATACAACATTATTGCTATTAATATTCATAGTATAGCTAACAATCTAAGTATAAAAAAATTATAGTATGAATTGTGGAAAGACTATATATAAACTTTCTATCATCAAGGACAAAGGAAACATACATCTTCTCTTGTTCATATTGTTTTATGATCAAAGATTTAGCAGAGGAGGTTAAGTCATGTCACTATGCTGATGAAGTGGCTAGACCTGTTTCATGTGTAGTTCTAAAGTTACACAAATATAATTGATGAAGACTCAAGTGTCATTGTCTTTGTTGACGAGGGCTCTTTGTCTCCAATTTAATTCAAAATGTTCGAAAATAATGCAATGAATAATAATCCTCTATATTCTTTTTGATTATCTATTTATAGCAATCATAAGAATTGTAGTGAAATACATAGACACATAAATATTGTACATCCAGACACAATACAAACATTGTCCAATTGATTAGTATTGATTATAAAATTCAATTTTGAAAATTTATTTGCTATGAAAAAATAGATGTTTCAAATAGAATTGATAATGGACAGATACTTACAAGTTGCTCAAATATTCCCCATTGGTGATAACGGAAATGCCAAAACAATAGCCAAAGTTCCAATCGATGAAGTCCTTCTTCTGTCGTGGCACTAGAAGACAGCCACCAAGCTTTGATGGCAAGATATCGAGTTTCTAATTCTTCAGAGGAAACAACATTCTTGTATTGTTTACATAGCAAACGATGTTGATCTTGTAAGTCTGATCGAATATTAGCTTTTGTATGTTTCTCCATTGATTGAGTCCAATGGAAAAGGCAAGTCCTTTCCTGGTTTTCCATTGGAACATGAATGTCAACTGACCTATAGATTGTCCTTACAACATTCCAATTTGTCTGGGCACTATCAGCCATGAAACCCTTGAATTTAGGGTGGATACACCATGTCTTGCAAGAACTGAATTTAAATTTTTCCAAAACACAATTTGAGCAGCGCAGTCTTCAGATTGTATATCACAAACAGCAATAGTCATAACGCGACAGTACATGGAGTCGTAGACATGACATGCCATAGTAGTCCACCCTTTAACACGTTTAACATGATCAAACATCAACCAAGCATCTTGAAGGTCACCGTTGGGTTGCATTCGCTTGACCAAGTCCACTCCACTACCGAGTCCAACTTCTGACATTTTGAAGACAAAGACTTTATCAATATCCGACCCCTAACCAGGAAATTTGTTCTCTTGAACAAATGCCCAAGTACTTGTCCCCCTCAACTTTGTAATGCTGTCCATAACTCCAAACCTCCTTAAGTATTTGAACGAAGTTACCTCATTTTGAATATTTGGAGAGTTGAAGTATTTGCACTTGTCAAGAACTGGAAGAAGTACATCAATATTGAGTGTCTTCAATGGAACTCCATCTAAATGTAGCAGTAGTTCTCCCACAAGCTCTTTCGTAGCCTCCAACACAATTGAAGAATTTGTGGCAATTGGTGTTGTCTCCATTTGTTCTCCGATAAGAATACGAGTTCGCTCCTTGATGTCTTTGAGTTCACCATTCTTGACAAGATGACCAAAAATGCCGAGATGTACAAACGCACGAGTGAAGTTATCTTTTCCAAACACGTAATATACCTTTGCAGAACACCTTGCAATATACGATGGGGGTTGCTTGCATATTTTACAAACAAGCATTGATCCTTGAGAATGAGCACTTCCAACTTCCAACAGCAATGGCGTGAACCCTTCCCATTCCAATTCATTAACTGACTTGATTCGGTGAATACGACTAAGAAACTCACAGCCTTGATTAATGCACTGAAGATGTTCTACGCATGAAGATGTGCGGAATGACAATTCCATAGGATTTGTTATATTTGCCGTAATAGTTTTAGACCAGACATGGCCATCATATCGCTTATCCATCCCAATCATTAATTTGGCTTGAGATGGAGCAGTGGAGGTAGTGAATGGTGGAAACTCAAAAATGACATTATCATTGAAAGTTGGAGGTAACACATTCACTCTATGAATAGTAATAGTGTCATAATCAATTTTTTTCAAGACATTTCTACATCCCTCCAATGTACGCAGTTCTCTTAAACAATCAATTACAGATGTAATAGATTTATTGCCAATAGAGGGGTTGGCAAATATCGGCTCATTAGACCTAAAGAAGGTACTTGAGCTAGGCAAAGTACTTGAGCTAGGCAAAGTACTTGAGCTTGGCAAAGTACTTGAGCTGGGCAAAGTATTTGAGTTTGGCAAAGTACTTGAGCTTGGTAAAATTGAATCTAAACATGGAGTCTTATAGCTTTGCAATTGCTGAAGGGGACTATCGTCAGAGTCATCATTGAGTAGAATGGTGACATCATTCATACCAGGCTCTAATTTGACTTGAGGTGCTACTGGTGTTTGAAGTAAGGACGTAGATGACTGACGAGCAGTAAAAACACTCGTGGAAGTTGTCATGATGGATTTAGGTAATCCATACACCCTAAATTTATCAAGCTTCAGATGCCACATTTTGACGGCACCATTGGAAGCAGGGACTTGACCAATAGTGTGAGTAAGGTCTCCACTATAGTCATCAAACACTTCTTCATCAATGTGAAGTGATTCCTCGTTTAATTGAAACCTAAGACTTAATCGAAATGCAGAAACCACAGCAAAACCATCTTTGCCTACTAGAAACGTTATTGGAACCCCTTTACCATTCGCCCTCACAATAGCCATCTCTACAAAGTCTACCATCGCTCAAAGATTGAGATCTCATGAATTTAACAACTTAGTTTACGCACATCTTGCACTCCCAAAAATAAATTCAAAAGAAAGAACTTGTGCTACAGACAAATATATAGTTAGCAAATATGATAATGAAGTAGTTTACAACGGCTTTAGTGATGGTTACAAAAGGTTTTGAAAAGCATAACAATGATGAACTCTGACAAGAATTTAGGAAGTGACATTAATTATATCTCATTAAGGAACCTCATTCAAAAGAAAAGGAAACTAGAAACATAAAATGGTGACATAACGTATATTACTGTACTAATTAAAATTAGCCAAATTTTGAAAAAGTTAGTTAGATCAGTAATGAACCAATTATGAAATGAAGCATGTTTAATGTTAATTAAATTAATGATAAAAATGAACTAGGAAAATAACTAAATATTGTACATGTCACAATCTTTGTTTGAATTTTAAAGCGGCTAGCATTTGAAGCAGTTGTCATTTGTAAAATGAAAAAACAAAGAACAGAAGGAAATATAGGCGTTAATTCCTTTTTTAAGTACCTTCCTATTTATTTTGGTTTTTAATGACATTATTATTTAGTAGTAGAAGCGCCCAATCCACTTGCAAGTTTACGTTATAGTAGAAGGGTGGTAGAATACTTATGCTTAAAATGGCATTTAAAACAATAGATTTGTTAGATTTCATTATTTTCATTAGCTTTAGAGTTGTACAATCGTCAGTTGCCGTTGCCAAAGATTTTAAGCTCTTTTTGCATTGGCCTTTTGCTTACCATCTTTATTAGAGCTGTAGGAATTCATTGTATTATTTCTTTTGTCCTACAAAAAGTTTGAGTTTGTGTTACGTTAAGAAGCGCGTTGGATAGGTGTTCTCTATTTTTGTTGTGCAGGAAGATTGTAGGGGATTGAAGGTCAATGAGATATTAGTAGGATTGAGTGATAGATAGTTYRGAGGTGATAGACGGGATGCCATTCTGATGCTTGTTATTTAGGGATGTATGTGACGTAGATCAGATGCTTGAAGAAATCGAGGTTTGTAAGTCCCAAGTTGAAAGCAGGTCAATAACAAAGAAGAAGAAGACGCAAACTATATTACACCACTTCCAAGGAAAGATCAAGAGCTAAGATGAGAGGGGCCAAAGTTTTAAGTCGAGGAAAAGAATGCTATGGTGAAACGTCTAAGGCAATTGATTTTGGTGACGAAGAAGTGGACGTCATTGGTGGTGATGGTTCCTTATGCCTAGCTGAGATCATTGAAGAAGCAATGCCTATGGTTGAAAGAGACGAGGACAACAAAGTTGGCGAAGAAGACGATGAGAGCAAGGGTAATAGCAACAATGAAAGCGAGGATAAGAGTGACGATGAAAGCAAGGAGGAGTACGAGGAGTTCAAACATAGTAGACAAAATTTGGTAAGTATATCATACTACTGAATCATTTGAAGTCTATGTCTTTAATATGATTTAGTGGGGTTTTATTTAGAAATATGATTGTAAGTATCTATTTACTAGCTCAATGCATAACAATGTCAACAGGAGGTTGAAAGTAGACAAGAGTGGACATGAATGGGAAAGGAAATCATTAGATGGTGTATTGAAATAGTACAAAACTTTTTTTTGTAAAGTGATAAGGACACCAAGCACTTAATCGTGTAGTCGAGAGGACGATTCCAACGGTATATTACATGTAAAAAATAGACAATTTTTGAATGTTTTACGGCCAAAAAACGAATTCAGCATATTGGAATCTGGTCTGAAATGTTCAGAATCGGAAGATTTTTAGGCCAAATCTTGCCCACGGACTTTTTTGTGAACTTTGAGGATTTTTATAAAATCACTCGTGAATCCAAAAATTCAAAAAAAAATTGTGGTACATTGTGAGGTTATAACGTAGGCCTCAAAATTTGTGTGACTCAAAATGTTCAAAATCACAGATGTTATTAAGAAGACTTCCTTCACCAAAATCTACCAATTTTATACTCTTTTTTTTTTCTTTTTTTTTCACGAGGCCAGCAAACTAGTCCAGCTACGTGAGCCAAGTCGCTTAGGGTTTCGGGTGGTCAGGGGAGTGCTCATCCACAAGGCGCAGTCTTCACTCACAATTGGCAGCGGCTACATGTTGCAGATGGAGGAGGGAGAGCTTGCGGCGCGTTTTGCAATGGCTTCGCACGGAGCGCAAGAAGACGTTCAGCCAGAGATTGAGGTTTGAACTCATGTCTTTACCTTCGTTATTTTGTTTTAGGCGTTTCACAACAGCAATGATCTGTGCATTCTTTATGGATAGTGTGATTTGGCAAGTCCTCGTTGACGAGGATACACAAAACTATGCCTACTTTAATTGAAAAATCTGCAATCTTTGGATTGCCCGCAACCATTTAGAGGAGTCCTCGTTCACGAGGATACCAAGTAATTGTGCCTACTTTAATTGAAAAATCTGTGATTGCTGGGTTCCGCACAATCATATTGGGGAGTCCTCGTGGACGAGTGTATCAATAACTGCGCCTAATGTAATAAACAATGTTGTTTCATTGGGTGGTATTACACGCAATTATTTCAGGGAGTCCTCGATCACGAGGACATTCAAAACTGCTTTCAATCTAATTGAAATTGTTGTCACTATTGCGATGTAATCAATCAAAATCATTTCGATGGACAATGATTTCACCTTGTTTGGACCAATGCCAACGATCAATTTCAGCTATATTTTTACTTCATGTAGTCCTTGTGCACGAGGATGTCCATCATCTGTAGTACTTCAATCTTGATTTTGAACATTGATGTTGTTTAATGATTTTGTAGTAGCTTTTCTTATCAAATGAGTTCAGAGCTAATTTTAGGGTTTAGCACGGAGCTATATATTTTCAGTTGCGACTTCATTTAGGAATGCAGATGTCACTTTCGAGCTTCAAATAGTTCTAAACAATGCGCTTTCAATTCATTATTAAACACTTCTTTCATTAACCCTTCATCGCCCAAGGGGACGAAAAGTGTCCAAATACAATCTAGCAGTCAAATTTGAAGCGCTCTAACTTCTACATCCAATGTTGGAATTCAATAAAACTTGTTGGAAAAGTTGCGCATAGTAGTCTAGTATCTATAGTAAAATTTTCAGATCAATCCAAGACCTATTGAGTTTGTGAAAGTCATTTGAAGTTCTCAGATTCAATTTAGGTTCAGCACACTGCATTGTGATGGTTGCAACTTTGGGGGATTGTATCTTTTTCATCAAACGTTCTTTCTCAATGAAGTTTGTTGGGTTTTGTTCCCATAAAGGTCTAGTTATTGTGGTAAAATTTTCATGCCAATCCAAGTCGTTTCAAATGTTTGGGAGAAATTCAAACTTGAAAATCCAGAATTGTTTGCATTTCAATGAACTTCGGCGGCTCATAACTTCTTCATGTATGATCATTTTTCAATAATTTTTGTTGGAGAAGTTGCGCTTACTAATCTAGTTTATGTGGTTAACTTTTCAGATCTATCCAAGATGATATGAGTGATTGAGAAGCATTTTAGTAGAAGTAGGTTTAGCCATAGATGTGATTTTGGCTACTTTTTTTCACTGTTTTTTGACATTTCAAATCAGATTTCTACTCTATTTGAACTTGCAATCTTTGAATTTTTCATTCACTTGCTTTGTTTCAATCTAACATTCATGTTTTTCTGTGCTTAAATTGATCGACACTTCAGTGAGAACCCAGTTTCCGAAATGACAATTGAAAAACTTCAAAAAATTGCCACCGCTAATATTGAAGCAAAACACAAGGCACGGTGGTTAAGGTGGTGGAATGCATCTTTGACTGTGTGACAATCTTATCGCTTCCTAGGGTCCAAAGATAAGGACGTCTTTTGGGATTCTTGGATCAACAAAGCATCTTTTTGGGCTGAGGTATAGTACTATAACCAAAACTCATTTTTTGGCTTATAATTATTATGGTTCCATTTCATTTCATTTCATTTTTAACATTCTCTATTTCATTTTAACAAATGGAAGAGGCGGTTGTGAAGATGGTTACAAACATTTGCAAAGATGAGAAAATTGTTGTAGACTGGACCATTCAAGGTATTCGAAAACCCTCTGATTATGTCGAGAGTTGGCGCATTCTTCTTTTGGACAAAGCATTTATCACATTCTTTGGAAACAAAGATCAGAAACTCTATACAAAGAAGTCTATATTTAAAGAATTTCCTAGAACTGAAAGTGCAGTGAGTCGTGTTGTATACAGGTAGTATCATACTATTACATTCATATAATTGCTTTGATCTTTTATTATTTAATTTCTATTGTTTCTTCATTTTTGGTCCCTATTTATTATTGTTGCTTCCAAAAATTCATGAAAATGTTTCGTTTGTTTTTATTGTTTATATTTCATAAACTACTTGTTGATCATGACATTTGTCTCCCAAACTTCAGGTACTTCATGCGAGTTCTAGTTCCCAAGAATGCAATTCCAGCGGAAGCCGCACCAACATTTTTCCTTTCTTGGCTACAGAAAGACTCTGATCTTTGCATGTATACACTTGAGCAGGTGAACAAATTCAAAGCTACACACTTGGAAGCGGGAAGGTGGTACCTTGATTGTCATTGGAACTACAGCCCTGATTTGGAGGTTGTTGAGAGGACAACTCTTGACAATGGAAAGCTTCCTCTTATTGAACCTGATGATGCGCACAAAGTGAATCCCAAAGAAACTCAACCACAAGACAAGGTTCCAAGGAAAAAGCGGCTCACAAAGAAGGAGAAAGAAGAGATTGAGAGGGTGGCAAAAGACAAGGAAGAAAAAGAGAAGGCGGAAAAAGAAGAGGCGGAAAGAGAGAAGTCTCAAGCAAATGAGATTGTAACCGTGCCCTCACGGAGCCATGAGACTACCTCTATATCAGACTAAGACCATGATGACAACGTTGCACTCCTTGCTCCAGATTGCTCCTTATCAAATGATGTTCATGCCACTAGTAACCGAATTCGGAAGAAGAAACAATTCATGTTTCCTTCAGTAAGCTCTTCTATAATAGAGCCTAAACACTCTCTTCATGTCTTTGTAGAGTGCACTTCTCTAATGACTCTCTTGAATAGTTTACAAGAGCCCACTGGCCCAGATCCTCGATGTATAGGGTTGCATGACACTATAGCCAAGGTATTATATTCTAGACCTAATTCCAACATTTCTCCTTTTATGCCATTGCTTTGAAGGTTTTAAATCTAACTTTAGATGTATGAAATGCACAGATCAGCGCTATTCGTAAACGTACTGTCACATCCGACTTTTGCAAGAAATACAAGCATACAGGGCACGATTTGATCGTTGCAGATATTCTCGAGAATCTCCCTATTCCAGGCATTTCAACTTCAATTCCAGATTGGAACGTGCGCAAAGAAAACTATGTTGAGACTCTTTTTGAGATGGCGGATATGTATTTGCATGATGATGGTGCCCTCTTACTTATACATTGCGACGACTGCAGTTTGCTAAAAAGAAGTTGATTAGTTGGCCGACCAATATGACATGAAGTTGGCCAAAGATTGGTGGGGGATCAATGAGCTACATCTTGCATCTGCATGCGACCCATCACCGACGGTAAACAATGAATTTGCAATATACCTTTTGATCATTTGGAAGAACTTGGGAAGATGCTTGAATTGGATTCCATGTGCTTGAATTGAATTTATGGTTTTGTAATTACAATTTCTCTTCTAATATTCCACTTCTCAATGCTTCCAGTCTGTTCGATTTTGGATTCAATTGTTCATTTGGCGGGACATTCCTTCACAATTTTCATTTCAAGAAAATTGTGACGCTTCTTATGATGGTGAGCCATTAGAGAAAAATTATGCTCTCTTCAATCTTACAGACATCAAAAACCTTTCAATGAACGAGAAATTTCCATGGAGAGGTCCACGTGAAAAAAATTTGCCCTTCATGCAAGATCTCATTCTACAATTTTGCAAGCCTAGAGATATTGTCCTTGATTGCAAAGCTGCAACAGGTAATCTTTCTTCTACAACTTTAGGTTCTATTCATCATTTTTTTACATCAATTTCCATGATTTATTCATGCATCTTTTGTTTTCTATTAGGTTCATCCATCAAGGCTTGCTTGGAGACTGGACGACACATCTTGGATTTAGAAGATGATCCTCTCATTTTCAAGGCCATGATTGCTCCATTTGCCCCTATCGTAACCACTGTTCCTACAAACAAGAGCAGAGCTAGTACTCCACCACCTGATCAACCACCTACAAAGAAGCCAAAGAGGAATTGATTCAACTCTTGTACGTAAGTTGTGATTAATTTGTTTTGTCACTATTTTTTATTTGATGAGTATATTTCATTATACTTAAATAATATTTGCATTGTATTTTACTAACCTACTTTTTTGTCTTGTAGAAGTACTGTAGTAGAGCAAGTGCAAGATGCAAATGAGCAGAGTCCGCCTTTCAATTTCAGTCTCCCGATTTATGCAGAAACAATTGCTCAAACATACATTGATGCTCCACCTCCAATAGTGAATCAACGGAAACTTCAATATGACCCAAAGGTATTGGAGTTCTTGAATATAGAGGCAGATGAAGGAGAAGAATTTGAGATTGAAAATTCAACCTCTACTGATTGTAGCTCTAGTGACGATCTTTGAGTGGTTTTGATTTTTCAATGTTTCACTATTGTGGCTCTAAATTGCCCTACTTTTTTAAAGCATTTGCTTTATTATATATATTATGCAGGCATTTAGTTGTGTGCTCTTAATTATGACATGATATAGGGTGAATGCATGAAAGACTAGTACTATTTTGCGTCACACTTTGATTGACGGAGTTATTATCTACTATAACTTTTAAAGAATGAATCCAATTAACCTGAAATTTTTTATTGGAGATGTCTTTCTTGATAGCAATCAGATTCATTATTTTTCAGAAATTTTCAAAAATCATTTTATATTTAAATTTAAATTTAGCTAATTTGTCACACTTTGCAGTTTAGGGGTTTTTAGTACTGGAGAGAACCCAAAATTAATGATCTAGAGCTGAGATTTCTGTGGTCTATTTCCACACTAGGAATGCATGCATCTACTAAAGGGAATTTAAAAAAACATTGTTTTATTTCCTCTACATGCGTGCAAACAGGGCTCCTTTGCGCGCGTACTTCTGAACATTCAAGATGGTTTTAAGATCATTCTTTTGGTGAAATCTCTTCATCATATAGGTCTCCCAAATTGCCAATTTTTAGTTTCTTCAAAAATTCTTTATCCTATTTATTACAAATTAAAACATCAAAATTCCTATTTTCATGAAATTTTGTACTTTTTTAGTTCTCCTACTTAGAGAATTTTCCTACACTTTTCCTTCATAGGATATCTTCATCTTATGGGTATATACATTAAATATATTTTTCACATTTTTTTTAAAAAAAATTTCTAATTTTACAGTACTCCCGAAAAAAACATGAGTACTATGCCAAATGCTACCAAAACCGCACGGTGTTTCATGCAATCACCGTATATCCCAATGGCCCACTTATTTTAAATTATTGTATCTTCTATTCATAATGAGTGTGTAATTTCTCCTTCTATGCATTATCTCAAGACAAAAGTTGTTTTTAGATGTTTCACAACTTTTTATAATCTTAATGGTTGCATTATCATGCCATAGCTAAATACCTAGTTATTCACTCAATATCTTCTAAACTAGTTGATCTTTTCATTGTAAGTTTTAAATGACAAAAATCCATGGTCATGGATCTCCTTACACTTTCACTAAAATTGTAAACCATCATTTTTATTAGTTATCCTTAATTTTTTTACAACCCAGTGTAAGAGAGAATTTTGTGTCTTTCTCTAATCAAAATCTCAATATACCATAGTTATAAGGGACATTTGCATATATGGTGGGCTAGTTTTGATGTCACTAATTTTCATTGATTGTTTCAAATTTTCAAATTTTCAAAACACCACCTATTAAATTGTAACTTATTATTTTGCATGAAAAAAATTTAATGTAGAAAGAACATCAATTGTTTGAAAAAAAAATGAAAATTTGAAAAATAATAGCATTTAGAAAACTTGTATTAAATGAACAATGTGAATATGTGATGCTCATTTCCACAATTTACTCCAAAATTCAAAAACTGACCAAGAAAAAAAAGGTCATGAAGAAATTATTATATATAAATTTTTCTAATTCATGAATATGTGAAATTAATCATCAATTTTTTTTTTTTTTCTTAGATTTTGTTCTAGAATTCAAAATTTTAAGTGGGCTATTAATCAAAAGTCAAATACTTAATTCAAATTAGGATTTTAAAATCAAAAAGTAATATCAATGTTCAATAAACACATTATTAATTGATAGGTTAAAAAATTCCATATTTATTTTATTTAACTACAATATTATTTTTATTTATGGAATAAGTGTAAAACTTGGTCCTTTAGATTTTTAAATTATGCAATGCTAATTATGTGTAGTAATAGTTTTAAAATCAAACATCTATCAAAAATTCAAAATAGACCAGAGTGTATGCATAAGGGTGCAAATGAACCTTGTATAGAAATTAGAGGACCATAGCTTGCAAAAAGCTTGTTGCTTTAAATTCAAATGGCAATGAAATATATAATTACTGGAATCTACAAAATTTTAAAAAATGAAGTATAATTTAAGCCTCATAATTTTAATTTTATAAGTTGAAACCAATTCAAAAGAAAAATTGTTGTTTCTTAAAACTTAAAATTGCCAAAAATTAAATTGACCTTCATAAAATTGGCAATTTTTTTGATGATATTGACTTTGATAATTTAATTTTTTTGTATTTTTTAAATCAATTATAAGCATCATAAACTGTAGACTTTTGACAAAAAAATTGAACCTAAAAACACATTATACATCTATAAAATGTAACTTGAATGCATTTTTTAATATAAGTAATATTTCAAATGCAAGGGCATTAAGATGTAATAATATAATGGTATATATTGCAACCTATACTCTCTTCACAATGGCTAATGCTATCCAATGCTCTCAATTCCACAGAATATTCAAATATTGTAAGAACCAATTATTGGGCTGGCTGTGTATAGCCAAATGCACTCAAAATCCAATTTATTTTTATGTAATAAACCCCTCAATCCCCCCCCCCCCAAATACTTGATTAAATTTTTTTATGAACCCCCCCTCCCCCTCTTTATAATTTTCATGAAGCAGGAACTGTTCCAAACAATATGGGATATGTTTCCCAGTATCCGTATTCGTACATGTATTCGTATTTGTATTTGTATCGTATATGTATCGTATCTATATATGTATCTGTACCTATATTGTATTTGTATTTGTATTTGTATCGTATTTGTGTCCAAGATCATGTCCAAGATCAACGGTTGTGGCGGGGGGTTTGTAATTTTTTTTAAATAAAAAATCAACTGCTTTGGTTATTTACGAGGGAGGGAGTGGGGAAACTAATACCAAAATGATTGGTAGCCTCTTTTCACTGGATAGTGGATAGTGAGAACCAACATCATTAGCAATTTAGCATGTTCTTCAAATTCTTGATATTTTATAAATGTCAATTTTTGTGTGCAACAATTAATTTGAAACGGTGTATATCAATATGCCAAGGCACAAAACATTTTTTTGGAGTTCTAAAAGAAAATTGACAAAAGATAGGGTAATTCCAAATCATGTTGACCAAACTAAATTGTAAAGATGGACAACTTTGAAATTAATTTCCTTTCAAATCAAAACTAGTTTTCTCTTCAAACTTCCATGATAATGTGTAGTATGTTGCACATTACAACTTTTGACCATGAGCAATTATCAATTTTGTCCATTAATGCTTATGGTATGGTTGTTTAAATGAAAATGTTACAAATCAATTTTGTTCATAGAAATACAATTTCTATCCTAAACACTTGAATTTTTTTTTAAATGGTAAAAATAGTGGTTTCTATTGAATTGGAAAAAAACAAGAAACATCCGATCATTAAAATTTAATTTCTTTTGTCACATAGAAAGTTTTTCAACAAGTCATATAAATTCTAAATAAATTGTGCTTGCAATGTCCGCGTCAAAATAGAATATTCATTATCGATTAAAAAAATGCTCATGTACTATAAAATGTACATTGAACTGAAATTACATAGACATTCAATGAAGATACAAATTGTATGCGTAAACCATGAAATCCGTACTTCCGTATATACTATGTACCTAAATGAACCGTGCACATACTGCGATGTGCATTTACGTCTATAGATATTGTATACTCCTATACCCTTATATTAGATTGTAAAAACTATAACGTTCAATACTATCGGCGGAAATGTTCATCTGGTACAAGCCAATTGAACAATGAAGAGAATTGCGTAATTACTTCCGCTAAACTACTATGACTTCCTGCATTGGGTGCACGTTGTGAACTCTCTGCACCGTTTGTACAAAGTCTATTTAAATACAATTGGAATACGGTACCCAATTCGTGATGTTGGTAGCTCACGTGGTTATTGCTTCCACGCCTTTGCAATTGGTGGTATGCCTCTGACATGCATCCAACATTGATCTTCATAGCTATCTTACCAATGACAAACTCCTTGGATTGCTTGGAGTAGTTGGGTATATTCTCTACATCGGCATTTGCTTTATGCACATATGTAATTGATGGATCCAACCACCACCTCCTCCTCAAAGTTTCGTCTTGTTCAGCCGTAGATGTGAACGTATACAATGATTTCTTCGGTGCCGTAATAGTCGTAGTCATCCCCTAATCGCAAACTCCAATGTAAATCAGCGATTCAGTTTCAGGAAAATGAAACATTACATTGTTTGGAGAAATGTTGTTGTGGAGATGTCCCGCACAATGCACTGCGTTCATTATATGTAGCAATGCCCAAGCAAGCTCTGTTCGCTTTGATCTCCAACACCTGAGACGATCAGCTGCATTCACTTCTTCATCGGGGACCGGGGGGCCATATGCGGTTCCGCCAATTCGAATATATATGTTGTCTAGATAATCATTATCCATTTTCAACATTTCTCGCAAAGTACCGCCATTCCACCAATATGTGTAGCCTTCATTTTTTTTTTTGTGTACGGCCAAAAACCGTATCGCTCCATCGTGCGGAATACGTACGGCCATTGACTCTGTATTGTGTTCGAGCTTTGCAAGTTCAAATCTTCTACCTTCCTGAAGAGAGGTCTTTGCTGCAAACTCCCAAAATGTTTAAATCTCGGCGCACCCTTCAATTCGCACCTTCCGAATGATTGCATAGCCACCTCGCATGATTTTATTATCTACGGCATTCACCCTTGCTGTTTCTGGAAGCGCTATAAGATGGCGACTTGTATTTTGCACGTGTGTAACTCCAGTCGCACTATTCCACCAACCCACTGACCCTTCTCTGTTTCGGTTCTTGGCAAATGGTTTACACCTCATTATGAACATGTTTGCTTTCATAACAACCTGGTGAAATTCCTCATCATTTGCAGGATGCGCCATCCCAAATTTCTTTATCATAACGTTAGAATTCCATAGTGCATCGTGAACTCGTGCCTCCAACCAGTCTACAAAGTCGCGCTTTGAGGTGTCTTCATACCACTCTGGTTTATTTAGGGCCTCCAAAATCTTCTCTCTCATGTCTGCTTTGAATTTTGCAACACACTCTTTTCCATAGCGTATGTATTTGGAATCCAAGGACATCATAGTCTCTGTCTCATAAAACGCCGCCACGTGTTGAATTATGAAATTCTTGCAAGTCTTACACGGATAATCTTTAACAGACAGACGAGGCATCACCGCTCTTCCCTTCGTAGTCTTTTTACTCTTCGGCATCTTGAGTAACGAATAGTCGTACAAAGTCTTGCCAAAAAATCGCAAGAGTTCCCCCAAAGATTGCACTTTTCTCTTCCCAAAGAGAGGAGCCAATGGAGGGGCGAACCACCAAGCTCTCCGCTCACTCTTGCACCCAACGTGGCAAGGGAGAAAAGAAAAGTGAGTTGCGGACGGGCCGTCCGCCTTCTCCGCGCCGTCCGATTGGGCGGACCCTAAAACTGTCCGCCCAATCGGACAGTGAGTATTTACGGTGACGGGCGGACGGGCGGACGGACCAGCAGACGCCCTCCCGTCCGCCTCGTCCACGCCGTCCGATCGGGCAGACCCTGAAACCGTCCGCTTAATCGGACGACGCGGACGACGCGGACAAGAACCCGTTTGCCGGCCCGTTCGCGCCTCGTGCGCTAGTCCGTTGTCCGCTGGTCCGTTGTCTGTTGGTCCATTGTTTGCTGGTCCGTAGTCCGCTGGTCCGCAATCCGCTGGACCGTAGTTCGCTGTCCGCTGGTCCTTCAAACTTTTTCTTTTAAGCTCAATTTTAAGAATATCATATCAAAACTATCCTATTAAACCTATTGTTTTATGGAATCTTAACCATTATGTGAAATCTCAATGTCCAAAAATAGTAACTCCATTTTTCCTGAATTATTTTATTTCTTTTTCACGGGTTTTAATAATAATTAATTGAAAACTAATTGTGATGTTCTTTTGAAATATGATTGCACATTTAAATAAGAAATTTCATTGTCCACATCTTTTATGTTACAAAAACTCACACTATGGAGGTAAATTTTTTTTCTATGTGGCTTTAATGTGTTTTGCAATCTTCTCTTATACACATTTAACTCTTAACCCCTAAATGACCCTGAGGACAGAATGTGTCCTTGACCAATTTTTTAAGTTAAACAAAACCTTACCAAATTACTATTTTTAGTAGATTATATTTTTGAAAAACTCTTTTTGAAGCTTAGTTTTAGCTTCAAAAATCTGATTTTGAAAATGATTGATTATGATTTTTCTATTCAAGATTTTGTGCATGGGTGTCCATTTGAATTTAGTCAAAGTTTCGGTTCATTGGGAGTCCAACTTAAAAATTAAAATTCATAAAAGCATGAAATTCATTTTGAATTTTAATTACAATGACTTCATAAAATCAATTAGACATTTAGACTAGGAAAGTAGGAAACGGTCCACAATGGAATTCAAACGGAAGTGGAATTGAAATTGGAAGGAAGTTGTATTCAAATTTAATTAGTTTAATATGGTTGCAAATCAATTGAAAGTGGCCTTTTTTAATGTATTTCTATATCAACTGAAATCCTAATCAATTCTTATTAAAATGTAGTTCCAATTACAATCTACTTCTTATTCACATTAATTTTGTTTTATTCATAATTTCATATTCAATTCCAATGAAGGACTTTAGACATCGCAAAGATATTCCACTTTGATGGAAATTCAGTAGGAAGTTCAATGCAAAGTACATTTCAATTTCAGTTTCAATTGCAACATTTATAAACTTTCATAATGAATTCAACATAGAAATTGAATGCCATTCAATTGCCAAAACATGTAATCGTAATTTCAATTAACTTGAAATGCAATGAAATGTTCCTTGAAGGAAAGGAATTTAATTCCTACTGAATGCCATTGAACTGATTGATCATTCATTTGCAATATTGACTTTCAAACTTGATCCAACTATAAATTCAAGTTCACAGTGAAAGTGTGATTTTGTGAAACCACATTTAATTTTCATTGAATTCAAATTCGAAGTGGTCTTAAGACCGGAAATAACATTCACATTTAAATGATACATAATTCATATCCAATTCAAATGAAACTGTAATGAGAATCACTACAAGAAAATGGAGTCAAACGTGACTGCAGAAGAATGACTGAACAATGACTGTACAATGACTGACTGAACAATGACTGTACAATGACTGACTGAACAATAACTGTACAATGACTAACTGAACAATGATTGTACCTCCCTAAATGCACCGGCTGGGCCAGCGTCCCAGTGTCGCAGTCATTCTGCAGTCGCCACTATGACTTCAGGATGAGACCGGAAGAACGGGTAGTATTCATCCACGGGATTCCGTCAACAGCGTGGGGGGCAAGATTACTACGGGTTTAGTAATGAAACGGAGTCTTCAGAGTCCACTGCTTAATGACTGCGGTTACTGCATCATGACTTCATTCAAGTTAGAAGTCACTGAAGAACGACTGGAACGATAATTGCACATTCCTTCTTTTTAGTACATGCTGAAAGATGGATGACGTGGCTGCGTACTCTTCTTTTACTGTATAACGCACGACAAGAATAGAACACTACAAGTTTGGCCAGTGGAAGTGCGAGAAGGCAGACCTTCATTAGAGGATGCATCCAACGGGGTGGATTTCCTTACAATTCAATTCTTCGACTTATTTTGGTGATCGGTTATGTTTCTTACTGTTTATGTTTTAGGGTTCTAGGGGCTTCCACTCTTGTCGTTTCTGTATTTCGCTCTCTTTTTTGGCAAAGGGCAATTTAGTTTTCTATATCCATTTCAATTTCCGGTTTCAATTCTTTTTTGGCTTCCGCTCTTGTCTTCTTTGTATTCCTCTCTCTTTTTTGGCAACGGGCAGCTTATTTTTCTATATTCTTTTCTAACTTCTATTTCCATTTTTTTTGGGCTTCTGCTCTTGTCTTTTTGTGAAGCTTTCTCTTTTTTGGCAACGGGCAGATAATTTTCTTATATCCTTTTCTATTTTTGGTTTCAATTTTTTTTTGGGTTCCATTCTAGTCTTTTTTGTATTCCGCTCTCTTTTTTGGCAAAGGGCAATTCAGTTTTCTATATCCATTTCAATTTTCGGTTTCAATTTTTTTTTGGCTTCCGCTCTTGTCTTCTTTGTATTCCTCTCTCTTTTGGAGCAACGAGCAGCTCATTTTTCTATATCTTTTTCCATTTTCTATTTCCATTTTCTTTTGGCTTCCACTCTTGTCTTTTTTGGGAAGATTTCTCTTTTTTGGCAACGGGCTCCTAATTTCTCTATATCCATTTCCATTTTTGTTTTCAAATTTTTGTGGGCTTCCGCTCTCTTTTCAGGTGCCGGGTAGCTCATTTTTCTATATCCATTTTCATTTTTGGTTTCAAATTTTTTTTTGGCTTCCGCAGTTCTGCTCTTGTCTTCTTTAGCTTTCTCTTTGTTTTTTGGCAACGGGTAGATAATTTTCCTATATCTTTTTCTATTTTTGGTTTCAATTTTTTTTTGGGTTCCGTTCTAGTCTTTTTTGTATTCCGCTCTCTTTTTTGGCAAAGGGCAGTTCTTTTTTCTATATCCATTTCAATTTTCGGTTTCAATTTTTTTTGGCTTCCGCTCTTGTCTTCTTTGTATTCCTCTCTCTTTTTTGGCAACGGGCAGCTCATTTTCCTATATCGAAATTGTATGTGCCTTTGTCTTCTTTCACCACGAGATTTTGAACAGCTCACATGTTGCGTGCCCTCTACGTGGTTTAGGGTGCTGTTCCATGCATTCCAGAATTTTATGACCGGGCCTTCCGCAAATGTCAGGTTCCGCCTTGGCATGGCCGCATGGGCTAGACGTCTATCAGCCGATACATTCATAGTACACAATGACTGAGTGCAACTTCGGAGCAACTTGAATATTACTTTGACTTCTGGAAAATGACTACAATACTTCGACTAGAACCACTGCATTGTCATTCGATGGGGAGTCTAAAGACAATCAAGAACACTATATTCAAAATTTTGAAAGTTTTAAGACCTCTAAAAATGAAAATGTCAATTTAGGTTGATTTGGGTGCTATGAATAGAAGTAGCGATTTCCATTAAAATGAGAATAAGAATTTTTTTTAAACTATGACTATTTAGGTCGAGTCAACCTAAATAGGTAAAAAAATAATTAAAAGTGTGACTATTTAGGTTGACTCCACCTAAATAGTTACACTTTTGATTGTCTTTTGGCTCTATTTAGGTCGAATCGACCTAAATAGGTCCAAAAGACAATTATAATTGTAACTATTTAGGTTGACTCGACCTAAAGAGTCACACTTTTAATTATTTTTTTACCTATTTAGGTTGACTCGACCTAAATAGTCATAGTTTAAAAAAAATTCTTACTCTCATTTTAATGGAAATTGTTGTTTTTTTAGCAATTTTTTTTCATTGTCAATCTCATTTCATGCTCTTCTATCTCTCAAATTTTAAGAATTCTCTCAAAATTTTGAATATCATGTTCAAGGCAGTTAAGGGTCTGCCGTCCGTGCATCAGTCTTTTAAAAATTTCTGGTGGGCCGCCCTTCCAACTGCTGAACGGATGTGCTTCCGTGACCCTAGTAGTCTTCATGTGCCAATAAGTTTTCTTCTACTGACAATTCAATTGCCCCTACTAAGTTTGCTGGTTGTACCGGAAGGAGCAACCTTTTTGGAGCTCTAAGTCTTGCAGACTCCGTCGTTGTGCTGATGAACAAATCCGTTGCGTCCACGACTTCACGCTTTGCTCTGGCCTCTTTGCGTAATACCACTTTCCACCCGGGCTTCTCTACAACATCCGAGAAGAACACTTGTGTGGCTTGGCTTGGGAAAATGAAGGGCTCTGCCATGCAAGGTAGCTTATGACGGAAGTTTACTATAAGGAAGCCCGCGTCGTCCCTAAAGTAAATTTGATTCCCACGACTATCTTGAGGCTTCACCCACTCACAACGCAACAAAATGATTTGTGTATGTAGTAATCCGTAATCCAGCTGCAAGATGTCCTTCAACACTCCAACATAGTGCACTGTTGAGTCAGCCACTGTTTCTGATGGCAATTCAAAAATGGAGGCCACTGCGCTATTGTAGCTTACCAAGCGAGCGGTGGTTTCATCTTTCACTCGAAAGTGGTTGCCATATGCCGTGATCCGGGCATATCTGGTGGCTCGTTGCAAAGGCTTCCGACTAAGCAACAACCGGTCCATGTCCTCCGGATTTCTGACATCCAACTCGGAATCTCGTACAGTATTTTCTATCCATTCAGATAGTGGTTTAGGGTCGCCATTTGTGGCTTCTTCATTCGTCCACTTCCTGCACACGATCAGAAACTGAGATTGAAATGAAACCCTCAGACTCTTAGTACTAGGAGTGCTACAGTGGACTACAAAGGCATTCACAGTAGCGACCTCATGCGGACACGATTCTGCGACCTAGACCGTAGGTGACTGAGGTGACTTGCACGGGACTCGGTGCTAGTGAAATTGAATTGACCTCCTAGTAGGCATCCGTACAAACGACAGCGAGGTGAGGGTGTCACTTCTTCTTGCAGACAGGGGCGCGCTAAGGGGCTACAGCATTCACAAATAATGGAGGTGAAATAAATTAAAGACAACGGGTACAGGTTTTTCTGCAAAAGATTGTCTGCAATTCATGCAAAATTGTAGAGGTGAACGCACGTACGTGTACAAGTCCTGCATAATTGATACATTTGTGAGCCATAGTGGTGGGCCAAGTCCCGTAGTTCGGGACTCATGATGTACGGCTTCCCTGCGCCTTGCAATACTTCCTTGGCATCGCCATACTCTTCATCTTGATCCCACACATGTCTCTGCGTGGCCTCAAATTTGTGCAAGTACTCTGTGACGAAGCCAATGCACTCGTCTTTTAAGTACCCCTCTGCCATGCACGCCTCGGGTCGCGCCATATTCCTCACATGGTTCTTCAGAACTTTCATGTATCGTTCCACCGGATACATCCACCGGGTACTCACAGGGCCACACAAATCTAGCTCCCTTGCTAGGTGATATGGCAAGTGCGTCATAATGTCAAAGAACGACGGCGGGAATTCGATCTCCAATAATGCCATGCTTTCTGCCACATCCGCTTGTAACGACAGAAACTCAGCCGGATTGTAAACCTTTGTGCACAAGCGCCGGAAAACCTTACACATTCTCATAACTGCCATGCGTGGCCCTGGTTGGAGTAGTCCGCGGAGTGCTAGAGGCAGTACTTGCTGCATCGAAACATGGTAATCATTGGACTTTAGTTCATCAAAGTTTTTCTTCCAAATGCACTTACCCAAGTCAGAAGAAAAACCACTTGGGGTTTTCAATGACTCTAGGCAGCGGGAAAACTTCTCGAATTCGTCTTCAGACAATACATATGCCGCTTGCGGCTTCACCATTTTTCCGGGCTTACATGGGTTCGGTGTCAGCCACAAGTGCCTTCGCACATTACGCCGCTGCAAGTCTCTACGAACCTTCACGGTGTCTTTCTTCCCGGTGATGGTCTTCAAAATTTTTTTTGCCAAATTCATTTCACAGTGCATGACGTCCAAGAGGTGTTGTATGAGAAGGTACTGCACATCGCACAGGCATTCAGGGTGTCAATGTTTCCATCTTGTACAGACGAAGACATAACCTTATGGAATCCTCCCACTCAGACAAAACCGGAGCGTACTTGGAGTGCCAAACAAGCTGCACAACAGTGATAGGGTACAGCGACTGCTTCAGTATTCACAACGGAATACTCCCTTTGAGGAACACAGTCCGAGCTCCTTCCTCAAATGAGGGTGCACTCACTGTCACTCCTTAGTGAATTCATCGGAATGAGAACTTCTCTGAGACACGCAAGTGACTGGTATGCCACTGCACACTTGTGGAACTAAAGCATCGACATGCAATTCACAAACTGTTCCAAGCTCAAGTTTCCTTACCTTCCAATACGGCAATCTGTACAGACTGCTCAGTCGCTTCACGCCGTGGATTTTAGACGGGTCCCTTGCTGCACCCTCTCGGTGACCTGCTGCTTTCCAAGCCTCATACTCCAATGCATGCTGAATTTGCTCCTCAACCGTGACAAATCGTGGCTTGGGGCAATCTTCAATGGCCCCATTGAAGTGGTCTTCCATTTCCGGTGCTCTATATGGATGTCCGCTGGGCAACCACCTCCGAGTCCCTCCATACGTACACTTCCCAAGCTCTATGGAATACTCAGCACCTAAATCTTGACCACACCATGGACAAGCAGCATAACCTTGATGACTGAATCTGCCTACCGTACCGTAACCCGGGAAATCGTAAATGGTCCAAAGCAGCATGGCGCGTAGTTGGAATGCCTTGGCCCCCACGTCCTTCGTAATGTCATATGCAGGAACTCCACCCCACAGCTCTAACAACTCATCTACCAACGGCTCTAGGTAAACATCAAAGACCTCTGAAGTCACAGATTCTTTTCTTGGAATCGACAAGGCCAACATCAAGAAGAACTTCTTCGTGCACAGCCATGGTGGTAGGTTGTAATTTAATAACATTACAGGCCATGTCGACCAAGAGGACCGGTTCTGCTTGAAGGGATTGACTCCGTCCGCTGCTAGAGCGAAGTGCACATTCCGGGKATCATTTCCAAAAGACGGATCCACGTTCTCATGGAAGTGCTGCCAAGCCTTCGAGTCACAAGGGTGCCGCACCAAACCGTCCCCTCCGTCCCGTGCGCTCTGATTTTCGGCGTGCCACACCACCAACTTTGAGATTGCTGGGCTCCTATACAGTCGCTGAAGTCGTGGGATGATTGGAAAGTGACGAAGAACTTTCAATGGCCAACAACGGCGGTCTTCGTCCTTGTACCTACGACCACCACACTTTGGGCAACGCAGTGCGTTCTCATGTTTGCCACGAAACAACACACACCCTCTCTCACATGCATGGATTGTATTGTAGGACAAACCTAGCTTCATTGTCAAGGACTTTGCAGCGTGGTACGTTCTAGGCAATGTGTTTCCCTCAGGCAGCAAGTGTCCGTGCAGAAGGCTGAAGAGTTCATTGGCGCAGTGATTGCTGACCCCATGCACGGTCCACAAATTCATGAGCAAGATGGTGGCCGCGAGTTTGCTGCAGCGAGAACCCGCATACAAGACCTCCATTGACTCCTCCAATGCGCTTGCGTCAAAGTTCAGATCATCCCTTGGGACACCTGTGCCTCCATCCGCGGCCATGTCGGGTCGTTGCGGGCTATCCCTACATTCTTCAAGCTCCATGCTGTCTCCATCATCTAACTCCATTAATTCGTGGGAGATCAAGTCTACAGTTGCAAACGCATCGCTAACCTCACGCTCCACTCTCTCCTCTGGTGTCTCCATGTTCTCTTCTTCGAGAACTGCCTGGCGGAGCATTCCCTCCGTGTCGACAGCGACGTCGACCTACACTGGTTGCTGATGCTTGGGTTCCCAGAATTGTTGCTCCCACTCTTTGTCAGAGGAGTCTCGGGTGCCGGGACCTCTCCAAATCCAGCAGTCAAGATCTCTACCGTGTCAGATCAGGTGCTCCCGCACGTTGCGGATGAACAATCTTTTGCGCCCCCTGCATTTTGTGCATGGGCAATGAATTTTCTTGACATTATATTGTAAGACCCTCTGCAACTCCCTCATCCACAAACGGTCATCACAAAGTCGCTGTCAGTGCTCGTCTGAGAGGGGTAGTCTGGCAGGAATCATTTTCGACAGGAAACCACAACGGCAGTGAACTCCTACTGCACAGACAAATGAATGGTCATTCCCGTAGTTGGAAACGCAAATAATTGTAAGTTAGGGCACATGGGCCGTTGCAGCACAGACCTACAGTCTAATCATATGAAGTGAGTCTCTTGTTACTGACATGTGACTGCCATTACTTAAAAGTGACTTCCATGACTGAGCGGTCACTGATTACTGTCTTAGACATGTCTGAGGTGAGTTCTTTGTGACTCCAAGGAGCTTGAAGTCACTTCCGACCGTCCGGAACCGCTGCTGCAAAATGAAGGCAGAGTGCAAAAAAGTCCAGGCGTTTCTAGTGTTTTAGGGTCTATCACCATGCTTCATTCTTGATCTCTAATGAAGTGTGCATTTTCGACAGTAGCAGTTATATGGAATTTAGCCTACGACAGTAGCAGACAATACATTCATTACTGTGAATTGAAAATGACATTGCGCAGTAGACAGAGGCTGGCTTCCCCTTGTACATTACTTCTTCAACCCTAACACTTCTGCACGTGAGAATTTCCGCTTTTTCCGCGCATTGGATGTGGAAGCCACAACATTTGGTCTAGATCGCCCACCGTAAACACCCTTCAACAAGTTTGACACTGAGAACGTTCGCTTCAGGCAAACAAAAGCGGAGTCCACAGATGTCTGGCATGCTAAACCTCTAGAAACCCCTTCTGACTGTGATTTGGTGCTCGCGCTACCCCCTTCTGGAACACTATCCACAACGTCAACAACTTCATGACTACACTCAACTACAGAACTTCCCTTTACCTTACAATGCACTGACTCTCTACTAGTATGCAAGAAGTGCGGATCCTCAGTCAATGTAGCCAGTGCCTCACAGAAATATTTGTCTTCAAATTCTGGTTCGTCCATAGGACAACTGCGGATGATAGTCTCATTCGTAGCTCTTGTGCAAAATTGTACGGGCGAGGCCATGGAAACCGTTGTTGGAARGTGATTTGGAGGAAATGGACCGTGAGAGGGTGCATGATTGAAATCCATGATCTGCATTTCCGGTTCCTCCGTACTAAACAACAAGGCTGCGTCGCTAACTAATTGTTTCGGTTGCATGACTTACCAATTTGGGGTGGGTTTTGAATTTGCCGGACACCTTCGCGAGCGCTGTACTGCAAATCAGCTTTCACTCACATAGGTCTGCATGTTGGACATAAGAAGGTCTTCAATAAGTTGCATAGGGGCGTCATCCCGCTTGGTACCCTGTGCACACTTGCTACCATCTGCACGCTTGCTACCCTGTGCATTGCTCCTCACTTCTCCACAGAACGCCATAATCTTTGTCAACATACTGCGCATCGACTACGGACTTCTTCACTTCTCAGTAAGTCCTACACAACTTCCTCGCAAGTGGTATAAGTCATTCATGAGTTCTTCTCACTACGTGTTTACAGTGAAATGACTTCTGCTAGTCAATGGGCGGTCGCAAATGGAAGGTGAAGACTAAGGATTTGGAGGGGACGTGAACATTCAACCGCAACACTTCCACTGAACCCTCAACCCTAGCCTGCCAACATTACGGAGAAATGTACGTGTTAGTTGCATAAGAAAGATGTTGAGATTCCAGCACATAAACCCCCATTGAACTGCAAAGCCAAGGATTTTTCTTTTGCAGCAAATCATTCGATCTTGCAAGACAGAATTGGGGTTCAAGATACACACGGATGGACCCTGAACATGTGAAAAAATTACTGCGACATATACACACAGTCTGGGGCCAATGATTTAGGTACCCTTCTGTTTAGGTGCAATTTAGGTTCTGCTTACCCTTCAAGGTTGTAAGAGAAACTTCTCGTAATCACAGGAATTCTGAATTTCCTTGATTCACGTGCTTTACTCCTCCCTTCTACGTATTGACACATCGGGAGAATATGCAGTGAAATGGCAGTTTGAACAAGTTCAAACTTGATTCTTGACTCACGAATTACTACAAGACGAAGTGAAGTGCCTGGTCAGTGCTAGGACTTCCATGACTGAGCTGCTGCGCACCTAAACACTCCAAAATTTCATTGGCATGATGCCATAAAATACACGGTAGACCCGGGTGCCCCACAATTTGTGAGATTTGAAAAAGTCTAATCATCACTCTCTTGTACATGATTGCCATGACATGTGCTATATTGAAAGGTGAATTACAAAAAATGAAGGCAGACTACCATGTCAACTTCTCATGGAGAAAAAATTAATTGCTGAATATAACATTTAATGATGGGCCGCCAAATCATTCCCACCTAATGATGTCCATGACTTCTTACCTTCGAGGAATTCCAAATCCGAGTAAGCCTCCCCAGACTTCAGTTCCGCCTTGCTTGTGTTCCGCCTTGCTTGTGAGTGGCGCAGTCTTTCAGTTTTCGTGCAGTCTTGGACGGCGTTGCTGGTGCAATCGGGGAGTGGATTGTAGTCGGAAACTCTGCCAAGTTCGGCAGTGCTGAGGCGTCGCTGCATGGAAAGAGCGAGGCGGACAATCACCAAACGGATTACCACTGTGCTCAACCGGCATGGAAGAGGAACCGGAGAGCACACCGAGCCCACCTCATCCGAGAACAGCGTACAAACTCCTGCGGGATGCAAATGTTGCCATTGTGAACAAGGAGCTTGAACTCGTCCTCCGAGCAAAAGCGGATTGGTGAGTGACTCTCTTCTGATCGGCCGGGAACTTCTACTTTCAAATCAGTGCGTATCGCACACGGTTTAGGTTCGCGCTTGCATGAGTACCTTACGGTTCAGGAGTGTCTCATGACGACAACAGTTTAGCATGACCAGAGTTATGAATTGTGAAGAGGGCGGCAGGGAATCCGAGAGTATGCGTCAGTTTCTTTGTAGAAATTTCAGTCATAATTGTCAGAAAAGGGTCACTGCGACGGAGATAGGGTTTAACGGTTTGTTCTCATTAATTGGAGCGCCGTTTTTGAACGACAATGCCCCATAGTTCTACTGTAGTCTTGCTGAAGTCGTAACCCAGTCCGCGCGCGTTTCTAGGAAGTCGCATGTAGTTGTTTCCGAGTCGTATAGAGGTTCTGCTGCAGTCGCTATGCAAACATAGTGCAATCCGAAGAGGATACTCTAGGTAAGCGCCACGTGGAAAGCCAAAACCCTCTGAGGTGCCCCATCATCCCTCACGATGTGACCTTGAACCCTAACTCGTCAGCTCTCTCCTTTTCTGTACTTTGCATTCCCAGATGGTTTTCTTGTCAGTGGCGCAGCCTCATTGCGATTTACTCCAATGCGCTTGCATCGTGCGTGATTGAGGAGTTAATGGTCATACGATTGCTTGGCCTTCTTGTGCAGTGATGAGTACAAGCGGAAAAAGAAAGGGAGAGTCGCTGACACGAGTGGGAAGAAAGCAATTGGAGAGACGCACGGAGTGTCTAGGCGGCGGGGCCTTTGAGGAAGTGCACAAAGAAAGAGCCGGAGCGGAAGAGTGCACGGAGTCTGAGGTTTGTCAGCCACGGAAATGTCTAGCAGACGCGATTCTTCCTCCAAGGCCACGAAGTCCAATGACGCGGCCATCGCACAAGGTATGATGAATCTAGCAATAGCTTGTTCCCATATTCGGCAGCAATCCACGAAAGAGCTCGCTGCCACAAGTAACTTGTTTCACGCTTAGTCGCTCCCTTGATTTGAGTTTAGGGTTCAGTGAAGGCGCAGTGAAGATTTCGGGCTGTGTCATGCATCGGAGTGTAGGGTTGGCATATCTGGGCTCCAATGCACAAGCGCGAACTCATTGTGGCAATCACTTGTCCCATTGCTTGGAAGGCAATCTAGATTAGAGGTCCTATACACTCCCCGCCGGCCAACTCTAGGGGGGATTTTTGCCACATGTGGTGAAAATCTCTCACATGCAGCAATAGCCCAGTTTGCCACTGCCTCCTTGGATTGCAGGTGCGTGCGCTCCGTTTACGGGTGGGTGGTCCCTCAACCCTCCTAGCGCTTCTCAAGACACGGAGGACCGACTGTCGAGGCGAAAGAAACGCACTGCATACAAGATAGGGAGTGAGGACCGCGTACTTGCAGGAGGAAAGCCTAATCGCGTGTATGTGCATGAAGGCGGGGAGGTAAATGCAGCTTGCGACGGGAAGAATGCCTGGGATGAGGCTGTGCGTAATTTTGTCCCAAAAATCTTGGACCTCAGCGTTGTGGAGTGGTCCAAGCAGAAGCCAGATTCACTCCGAAAGCTAAGAGAGGTTTTGGACAACGAATTCGAGTATTTGGGCCATCCCCTGAGTATGATAGGTTTCCGCACCGGTATAACCAGATACATGAAGTCTGAGCGGTCAAGGTTGAAGGTGAGGTGGTTGAAGAGGTAGACAGAGTGCCCAATAACTGTCAACAACGACCAGTGGAAAAGGCTGAAGGCATACTGGGAAACACCGGCCCAACAACTGAAGTCCCTGAAAATGGCGGCTGCAAGGCAAAGCGTGAGGAATTTCAATTTGGTGGGCCGCAAAGGCAAAGCTGCAAAGGAAGTAGCGGTCGTGAGTCCACCTCGTCTCTGCCTTCTCGTGATTTAATTATGTGCCACTGGAGTGCAATGCCTCGACTCATGAAAATGCTGTTCTGTTTCAGTGGCCAACCCAATGTGCAATTTCATTGTGTTGTGACTGATTCCTCATCATGTTGTACGTTTTCTGTGCTGATGCAGAGAGAAGGTAGGTCAACAAGCCCCGGGATCACGGACCTTGCGGATGGCCTGCGTCCAGGTGGTAGTAGTTAGGTAAGTGAACAATGCCATCTTTTGCTGCTCTTCACATACGGATGAACTCTTGTGCTGTTCTGGAGCTCTCCCTCGAATGTGAAGTTCCGAACTGCCTCCTCACTTTGCGTGGCCACTATGTATTATACGAGGCACATTCGGTGGTGACCCAAACCGTCACCATGTCCAACCTTTTAGTGCGGTACAGTCTCAACTTCATGTAGCGGTTGTTTTGCCAAATTCATTCACAATATACAAGTCCTACTTGGGGTGCCTCTAAAAGATTTGTATTCACTCTGATATCTGGTCACGGTCGGCATGCGCGCGCAGGGTTGTCCTATCGAACGCGTTTTTGGGTTTCGATGTCGAGTTGTCTATCTGACGTCGCATGTCGAGTATGTCGAGTGTCGAATATGCGCGACAAATTCGAAGGCGCCCACATTTGCGGTTGCCCGAATTTTGGAAATTTTCTGCCCGACGGGCAGATATTTTCATCCGACGTGGAAAGCCCAAAACACGTCAGCATAGGCGACTGCGGGTCCAAAAAAGGCGACTACGAGTAGGGGCAAGTGTGGGTGGTGAAGGGGCGAGTGCGGGTGGTGAAGGGACGAGTGCGGGTAGTGAAGGGGCGACAGTAGGTGGTGAAGGGGCGATCGCGGGTGGTGAAGGGGCGACCTCGGGTGGTGAAGGGGCGAGTGCGGGTGGCAAAGGGCGACTTCAAGTATTCAAGTTTGACTGTTTGAGAGGATTCTTTAAGAATTTTAATAAAAAGTACATTAATGGCTTCTTAATTGCTTCAACACAATTCATTTTTATTTTGAAAATCAATGTGACAAATGATACTAAATGCAATGATTTTTGAAGATTTCAAAAACTGAATGGAAGAAATCTTAAATTTTTATCTACTATTCTTTGTGATTATAAAATTAAATTCACAAATTAGAGTACAGGGTTTAGGGTTTAAGGTTTAGGGTTTAGGGTTCAGGATGACCAAGAGAATTTGAGGTTCAAGGTCCTAACATGCATAAGCCCAATGAATTTATGGCTTTCCAAAATTTACTTTACAATTTTCTTAAATGATTTATGTTATGATTTTTTTAAGATCTATTGTATTTGAGGCTTGTTCCCAAGAGCACTGAACATTATGAAAGTTCAAAATTCAAATGGACCCCCTTATACAAAATCTTGATTAGATAACCATAATCAATCATTTCTAAAATTAGATTTTTGATGCTAAAACTAGATTTCAAACAAGAATTTTCAAAATTACAAACCACAAAAGTTGAAAACAGCATTCAGAAATCTTTTTTTCCAACTTTGAATGCTAATATCTTCTAATCCGTACGGTCAAACTTGATGAAATTTTTACCACATGATCTAAACCAAAAGGAGTATAAGATCCAACGGTTAGATTTAAAATATTTATTTTTTTCAATTTCTTAGATAATAGCATTAGAAATGACATATTTGAATAGTAAGACAAGAGGTTGCCCCTATCGCACTCGCCCCTATCGCACTCGCCTCTATTGCACTCGCCCTGAACCTGAGGTCGCCCACACCCACGGTCGCCTGCACCCAAGGTCACCCTTATCCGAATGCGCCCTGGTTTTTGCCACGTGGTTGCCAACTGGCAGACACGTGGCGAACGGGCAAGGTCAAATTTTTTACGGGGCAATCAACTCGACATTGACTCTATTAGACAAACGAAGAGGTCTATTTGACGTCGAACGTGTCGTGTTCGTCGCGTTGTCGAGTTGTCAGGGCGAACAACCCTGTGCGCGCGGTGTTTCCTCCTTTGGTAAATTCCCGAATGGACTCTTGTCGATTTTCATGTTTTAAAATCTCTTTTCCGGTAAGTCGTGAATGAGTTTGAGATTTCTTCAGCACTTCTTCAATGTGACTACCGTGACCACCACGTGATTACTTGGCAACAACTGAATGACTTCTTGGATTCTGGTGCACTATTCTGCGCATGAAGTTCGTCGTCGCAGGTGACTCAGCTTTTCGTTCAGCTGTGGAGTTTTTCAAGAAGGACGTTGACGTGAAGTTCACCCAAGTGCTCGCCACTTCAACAGCCCAGTTGGCAGCAATAAGGGAATGCTGATATGCGAGCGGGGAGCAGGGAAATTAGAAAATGTTCATGAACATGAGAAGAAAAAGTATGAAAAGTCAACCCAAATTTAGGAAAAGGGGGAAGAAATTGTTGTAAAATTTTAGGCAAATTTGGATTAAGTCATGAACATTCATTCAATAGTTTGTGGAGCTGAAAATGAAGTGGATGATAGTAGTTGGATGAAGTGCATGAAATAAGTTGGATGAAATGGATGAAATTAGTTGGATGAAATGGATGAAAGTAGCTGGATGAAGTGGATGAAATGGATGAAATGGGAGAAAGTAGTTGGATGAAGTAGATGAAATGGATGAAAGTAGTTGGATGAAGACGATGAAGTGGATGCATTGGATGACAGGCATATAATCATATGATATTAACAACAAAATGAGTATAATCAAAGCAATGCAAAGACTGAGAGAAGATCAAGAAATTAAGCCTGAACCTATTTTATTAGTAGTAGTCCTGCGTGGACTTACAAAATTCGACAAATAGGAAAATGATGAGAAGAAGATCAATGAAACCTACATTCATTGATCTGATAATGAATTACAGCATATTGATAATTATAATTCATCCACACAGGCATTTTAAAATGGGGCAAATTACCTATATCTAATTTCTTGCCTTGTGCCCTACTTTGGGTCTAACACCCCATTTTTTTTACATAATTACCCCATTTTTGTTTAATTTCCCATTTTTTCCTTATCCCCCCAATTTTTTTTCCAGTCCCTCGTTTTTTTAATCATTCCATTTTATTTCTTTATCCCCCACTTTGTTTCTTACGCCCCATAATTGCTATTTTTGATAGTTTGATAAGGGCTTGGAAACAACAAATTACCATAATCGAAGATACTAAGGATACTAAAATAATAAAGCCCACATGAGATACGAAAGTATCGTCATGAAAATGGTATTAGGGTACCAAGCAACAACTTTGCTGCATGATAGTATTTCAGCTGGAGTGGGCTGATGTTGAACTACCCTCACTATCTGAGGTCCTTGAATCCGACTCTGCAGCATAGTCGTCAAGGAACTCTAAAACACGCGGATCTACAGCACGAGATCTAGCATTTCTTGCCTGATTATGGACCACTACATTCTCACAAATAGCTTCAGCATATATGGGTGGCTGAAATGTCTGAGGGGGGCTTGGGAAAAAGTCCGGCTTCGCAAAAAACGGCACACTCCTCACATCTTGGGTTTGCCTACAGAATTAATTCAATTAGAGATTAGATGTCACATAGATGAAATGCTATCCATTAAATGTGACAAAACCAACACATGAAAACTTACTTACTGAATCGTGATGTCTTGACGATGCGTTGGACTGGTACCTCCTCCTCCTCCAAATCTTCAAGAGCAACAATGGGAGGTTGCTTTTTAGTTTGAGTAACAATTGTTGACCGCATGACTGGACGGATAAGGGCATCGAAGATGGCCTTGTCCTCCTCGAATGCCAAGATATGACGACGCGCTACGCGGCAGGCTTGAATGCCAGCACCTACAAGCAATTTTAACTTATATCAATGCAAGTGCATGATAACAACAATGTCTTTAGATGATCAAGAGGGAGGAAAATCAGTATAACAATTAATGAAGCATGAGTTACCTGTTGCTGCTGTGCAGTCAACTACAACGTCACCTGCCTCTGAGTATGCCTCCACAAGCATCTGCATGAATGGGCGGGCCTTTTCCTGCGGTCCACGCCAAGGAATGTCACCATTCATAGTCACCTCCTCTTTGTTTAGGAAGTTCTGCAAAATGTCGTCACACCCGACATTGACACCCACTGCGTCGTGTGATGTAACAAACTGAAAAGAAAACTAGGTGTTTATCTTTGGTCCACCTTGTTTGACCAAAAGAGAGATGGCGAACTGCATGGTCTACAATACAAACACAAGTGAGTATCCTAGCAATGCCGACAGTAATAAAAGAAGCCATTGATTAAACAGCAAGGGTTTAGGATATTACCGTTTTTGTAGGGTCAGTGGGAGATGTGAGATGAAGGTGATTCATGCCAAACTAGGTCATGAGTATCTTGAATCCGTATTCCTTGCAACATCCAAGGATGTGACTTCTATGTGGCACAGAGGGGGCTGGATACATCACCAACATTCCTCTGCTATCGTGTAGGTATTCTTGAGCGAAGTCAAAAACAGGCACCAAACATTGGGGGTGGAACTTGTTCCACTTTGAAATGGACGCAGGTGGAGCCGAAATAGTAGGAACATGGAGGCCTTCTGGCACATCCACCAAGATCAAGTCCACTGCAGACTATGTAGATAAAACACCGTCGAAGTAGCGGTCTTTGTCACCCAAGTGCTGTAGAGAAGAGTGCAGTTCACGTGGTATGAGCATGCATGTGCGATTCAGCACCATGAATCACAACCCTTGATGAACAATATCAAACATCATGCATCATCAAACACAATGTAATATGCCGATTTGACAAGAATATGAAGAGAAAAAGTATGCCACGCAACGCAGGTAGTAATATTACCATAGATAGGAAAGCGAGCACATCATTGAAGGCCTTGGTATTACCAAGGAGGATCCCAAGCGACAATTTCAGAATACACTCATCGATGTCAGGAACTGGAGCCACATTTCCTCCCGTTGGGGTCAGTCCATGCACCAAGCGCTCCTGAGTAAGGGAAAACCCAAATGAACCCTCCCTCATGTCCGCTGTGCTCATTGCTGGTTCTTGCAAAGGAGTTTCTGCTTTCCTCTTTGTGCCTTTTTTCTTTGCCTTCTCTTGCTCCTTCTCAGTCGCGGCGACCAACTTCTTCTTCTTGTTTTCCTCTGGTTTTTTTTTGGCCTCCTCCATTCGGTCTACCTTCTTTTGGTTTGATGCCTCATGTCTCTTGATTGCTCTACTACGAGCCTCCGGATCCAAGCTAGCAAATTCATCAAATTCAGCCTCCACCGCTTTAGTATCCTTAAGCTTTTGGAATAGAGCCTCTTCTTTGGGAGGAAAGGTTCCAAAATTGCATTCAAGGTACCACGGGCAAGCATTCAAATGCAGACTTGTCCAATACTTTGACTGGATAGGAGAGAACATGGAGTCCGCAGATAATCGCTCTAACCAGGTAGTACAGAATGCCGGCAAAGCACCCTTTGCAATAGCCTGCTTGCCGTACAATTCGAACTTGAAATATCTGCACAGAAAAGTAGAAAAACGGGTACATCAGAATTGTTGGTCATGCATTCAAATATTCGGCGCCGAGACAGGACCGCCACCCCTGCTCCGTTGAAGCTAAGAACAAAACGAACAAAAAAAAACCCCGAGGAATGCGTGAACCCTTACCTGCGCATGGGAGCTTCTCGGCGCCGAGACAGGACCTAATCCCCTGCTCCGTTGAAGTTGAGAACAAAACAAACAAAAGAAAACCCCGGGAAATGCATGAACCCTTACTTGCGTATGGGAGCCTCTCGGCGCCGAGACAGGACCGCCACCCCTGCTCCGCTGCAGCTGAGAACGAAACGAACAAAAAAAAACCCCGGAGAATGCGTGAACCCTTACCACTGCTGCCCCGGGGTACTTGATCTTCTACAACTCGAGCGCTCCGCCGTCAATTTTCAAAACCCCTGCTTACGGGGTACAAAGCTCAACCGGCCGTTCGAGCACCATCACGCTGGAGCAGAGCTGCACCGTGAACTCGGCGCACATAGACAGAATAAGGATAATGAACCAGCCACGACCAGTGGACATACCTCAGGCACGTTGTTGGTAGCGAGCCTCTCCGAAACCGCTTGTGTAGCTTGTACAGGGTGATTGCGCCGCGATCGAAGGTTCCGGTCCATCACTCTGAAGCTGAAGAAAAGAAGTGGCAAAGTCCAGTCTTGTGGACATAGAAATAAATGCATGAACACTACGGGACCAATCCACGCACAAGTGAGCTATCCCTCTTGCGGCTCGCTGTCACCGCTTTCTTGTGTTGCAAACGATAGGTGGATATTGACCTCCAAGGATACTAAAGGACAGAGTAGGGCCCGAACGCAATCGCGGGTGCCAAATTCATTGTCCAGATCCTACCATTAATTTGGACGTTATAAATTGTCCAAGCAGTGCTAAATTCATCAGTTGATCGTCATCTTCGGATTTCATTTATTTCTATCGTAGTCGTTCCTAACTCTTGCTGCCTTCTAACCATACTGACCGATGATTTATCTGACTTGTACTATGTATTGTARAAGGTTTTAGTGATCTCGACTTATTACTGTACTGACATCATTCAATACTGTTACAGCGCCAGCCTGTGTGTTCTACAATGACGGTTAGACAATTCGAGTATTCAATTATGCTCTATTTATTTAAGAAGAATCGAATGGAATTCAAATCATTGGAATTTAGACAATGATAATTACAGCGCTGAGGCTTCCAGAACGTTTAAACTAAGATAACAGTGCGTATAGAGTTTCAGTCTTCAGGAGTGTACAGTTCAGTCTTTCATGTACGCCGGGTAGTATGTCTTTGTGGTCGATGAACATGTCATTCAGACAACAAAGACAATCATGTGGATTGCATAGAAATTATTCCTTGGTATTGATTTCTGTGAACTGACGAGGTACATGATTGATGCCAATTGACTGAGGTCGTTCCAAATTGTTGCCCTGCTTTCTCTGATTAGAATACCTTTCAGAGGCTTTAGTGAACTGTCTCTAGGAGAATACAGTGTGCTAGATCCCAGAGGCGGCCAAATTGACGTGATGGACTTTGCAGACATGGTAGTTGTATCCGCCAATGGCAAAGGGGTGCCAATCATTTTCCCTGTTGGATTAGATGGAGTGGCATCGGTGTCAGACGTGAGACTCTGCCTTCGGTTTAATTTTAGGAAGGACTTGATACACATTGACAAAGAGATTATCGATCCCGAATCTAGAACGCTAACTCACACTATAGGTCAAGTGCCTTCGTTTGTTGGTGACGAGATGTTTTGGAAGCTTAAGCCCGGAAAATATAGGGCGTATGGAGTTGTTGACTTGGTTGATTCTGTGGCCAAAGAGCCTGTGTCGTATAGGCAGCCCTACTCGTCGTCTTCGTTTCAAACTCCTCCTCTGAGTCGTGTAAAGGTCGAACCGTGTCCAAACAATCTGACTGTACTCAGTTTTGATTCAGACGGTGATTCCCCCCTTCCACCCCTTTTCTCACAGACTCCGTCGTCGGTGTCGACGTTGCCTTCAGTTGGATCCATTCCTCCAGATAGGGGGAACATGGCTGTCGTGAAGAATCTTCCCGTAGCTTCTGTAATAAAATGTCTGTAAGGATTACACGCGCAGAAAGGATGCCGAAACATCCTCTCTAAAATTGATTATGAAAGTATAGACATTCAGAGAGTGAGTGTCTTGCCCCCGACATTTAATGGCGACGTTATATTTGAATTACCATCCGTAAATACCGATGGCAATTCCTCTCAGGCAAAACAAATGTCTAGGATGGACAAGCGCTACGGCGGTCACGTGTGGTCCAAAACGGCTACCACGAACATTGTAAACCGTGTAGGCTTGTCCTTCCGCACATCCGTGTGCTTAGGGCATCTCCGATGTATGAACTCATGTCAGCGATTTATTGATCTACAATAATCAATTTTGTGGACTCAGCTTCATCCATTTTTAGGCTTCTTTCATCCATTTGTATGCTAGTTTCATCCATTTCAGAAATACTTTCATCCAACTTTCATCTACATTCATCTACTAATTTGAAGTCCGGTGCATATTCATTTTTGGAGACCCTGAAGTCATGATTTTTATCCACATTTTTTCAACCCCATCACCAAAATTTTTTAGCACTTTCATCCACTTTTGGATGAATTTTTATCCATTTTTTCAACCACTTTTTTTTCTTAACAATTTTTCCACCCTAAAATCTACACTTCTTGCTCACAATTCCCCGCTCACCGCTCATAGCTCGCATACTAGCACCGTTGGGCAGCAATAGAGAACTTGAGGTCTATGTTCTAGAGCTACATGGGGAGGTTCAAGCATGAAGCGGACAACAGCCCATCCATCACTCAGTCAGCGTTGGACAATCAAGAGTCTGGGGGGGTGGGACAAGTAGACGCTGCGGGTGTGCTTCCGAATTCGCGAGAGAAGGTGGTTTCAGTGTCTGTAGTAGGGTCAGAGGTATGCAGAAGACGAAGTTGAAGAAGGCGTCCAATGTTGAGGACGAGGATCAGCACAATGGCAAGGAAGGCAGACATAACCCTGTCTTTTGACGACGACTTGGTTGTGCACGCTGCAGGGCCTGTGACTTCACCGCGGTGGAAGGTGGCAGACCGGGGTTCCACACCGGAGCCTGGGGTAACACCTTTAGCTTTCATAAGCCCAGTCCTGTCCACAGTTGCTGTAACAGAGCGCTTGGCTAACCCTGTCGCAGTTTTAGATGCCCGTAGGCCCGAAGACCTGATCCCAACTGTAGTTGCGCCCGATGGTGAGGTTGAAGCGACTAGTTCCAGCAAGGGTAGTCCCATAGAGAATGATGATGAAGTTGTAGGTGGAGCAGTGGAGGGGAGTAAACTTCCGTCACCTGTAGTTGAGGCTGGGGCTGCTGTAGATTGCATCGTCGAAGGCACTGCCGAAGCTGAAGTCCCAGCTGTGCCTTCAAAGAAGTCTAGGAGACCCCAGAAGTCTCCCGGCAAGGTTAACCCTTCTACAGAGGTTCCCCTGTGTGCTTTCGTTGAGGTGGTGCCTTTCAAGTCAATAACCGAGCTACTGCGTGATCGGTTCTGTGGCCATAGTGGGGGTCCTGCGAAGTTGATCATTTTCAATGTGCAAGGAACATTATTGGACAATAGCTTGATTGTAGTGCAGAACCGTAATAGTAGAATATGTCCAACTGTAAGAACTGCAGTTCGGAGGGTCGTTTTCAGGCCTTGGTTGAAACCCTTTTTATGTCGTTGTTTCATGCACTTCAGAGTAGCGTTCTGGGGCAGCAACAGTGCTGCTTGCTTGGATGATGTTATTCCAACCATGTTGTTCGGCTTGTCCGGTGGCGTGGTGGCCATGCCATTATTTGTTTGGTCAGTAGATTCCGGCTCAGGTAGTTTGCCTCTCGATGGTCAGCCAAAATCGAGTGGTAAAGACTTGGGCCTAGTGTATTCAAAGTGACCTACCTTCAGTGCAGAGAACACAGTGATAGTGGACAGCAAGAGCAGTCGGGTAGTTTGCAATCCTTCTGCAAATATCCTAATAAACACTCCATTCTATGTGAAGTGGCTGCGCACCTTGGCTGACGATAAGGAGTACCTGAAATGTTACCTGAGGCCGTTGTTGGAGGCGTTAGCCAAATCCGCAGACATCACGTCCTTTTGAACAAAGTATCCCCAAGTGGTCCTTGAATCCATGGCCGAAATGATACTGAAACGCAGAACTGGAGCACACTATGAACTTCTTGACCTTGTGGAAGGTGAGGGGACTTGCGGACCACTAGATTGCGCTAAAAGTGTGTCCCCTCACCTTCAGTTCCTTGTAATATCTGACATGTTTTAGGTGTGCATGCAAGGAAGGACGCAGAAGAGAGAAACCAGGAGCAAGGCCGCAGCTGCCACGGACAAGAAACGTGAGGGATCATCACGAAAGGTGCGTTCACGATTTAGTACAGTCTTTTTCTTTCCCATGCCTTATCTGGCAAGTCCGGTGCTGTTATATGGGTTGTGTTTTCGGTTGTGCCTCTGCAGTGGCATGTTGACTTGGAATCCCTCCATACATACTTGGATGCATTTCTGTTTCAGCATTTTCTCTCTTGTAGTGGGCATTCTCAACAAGGCTGGAGGTGCACTCATTTCTTTTTCATAGCCATGGTGGCAGTGAATGTGCACTTGTTCTGGGTAACAAGTCAAGTGGAAGTCACGTGTATGTCACTGAGAAGTGACAATGAGTTGTCCCAGTAGTGCTGTTTTCGTTCATAGTCCAAGCAACTTATGGAATCCTTTCATCTTTTCGTACTTGTACCTTGCAGTTCAACATGGGCGATGAAGTGTTCCTCATGAACCCACATGCCGTGAGGCAGAAATTGGCTACCGGTACCGTCAGCGGATTCCCGCGTGAGCACTGGTTCCACTTTGAGGACATCCCGGAGTTGTGGTTGAAGGTGGATGTGCGCGACATTCTCCAACTTGGTGTGCAGTTCATGTACCCCAATGAAGACACGGATCAAGTTATGATTGAAGACGCTAAGGGGACTGCTGCCGTATGGGATTAGAAGTATATAAAACTTTCCAATTCACGTACATCTTGACTGATTGGCAATGAGGGCTTAGGATTGGCTGGTACCGGTAGTGGACCTTGTAAAAGTATGGAGGTGTTCATTGTAGATGATGTGTTCAGCTTAAACTGTCCTTGCCTTTTTCAAATGCACAAAACCCTTCTCAATTGTGTTGTTCTTTGCATTCAGTCATGGTTGTGATGGTCAATTGCAGGAGCAAATAGGTAGTCAATTTCTGGTGAAAGTGTGGTCTTGTTTTATGAACAGCAACTTGTTAAAGCTCCCCTGTTTGTTTCCGTCATTTCTGATTCCATCCGCATTGGGTCATGTGACCCCAGCCGGTCCTCCAAACCGTGACCCCCCAACGGTGTGGAACCCTCACCAGAATCCGTTACCATCACTGCTTCGCGACTCCACDACCACTAATGGTTGATTAAATGCCTACGCGCTTGACTACACCTTCACTAGTGACCCACTTCTACGTAATTGTCCCGTGACTACCCCCAGCAGCATGAAGTCCCCATTTGTCCCCACTAAAGTGAGCGTCACTGGAAAATGACTGGAACACCACTATGGAATGAACGTCCCTGAACTCATTCTTGGCCACTATCGTAACAACACGCCGACTGCATAATGACTAGACACGTGTCAATCCATTACTCAAGCAGGTTGTATTTTCTCAACTTCGGAATGACTCCGGAATGACTCCGGAATGACTTCCACCGTGGCAGTCCACGTCAGATTAATCATGGGTCATCCATGACTTCACAGTGACAAAAGAATGACTGTACACGTGGCCGCCTCACACTAGCCATGGCACCTCAGTGGCCATTTCTTTTAACTCCTTTTCTTTTAGAGTGAAGCCGTGCTCTTTCTCATCCATTTTTACATCTAGTGCTTCAGTGGATGGTGATAATAAGCCCGCATTTCTGGAGCTGAAAGCAGTTGAAGCACCAAGAAGTCCAAACCTCGAAGGGGTGGTCATGATTTGCGGCCTGATGTTTTGGTGGACGACAACATCAAGGCGGAGCCTGGTTGGAAGAAAGTGGACACGGAGTACTGGGACTCTAATTTGTGCAAGAAATATGTGAAGATGTATCACATTGGGAAGTTGTGGCCTCTCGAATGTCATATTCTTCACAACAAGGAGTGCGCCTTTAAGCCAACAACTTGTTTGAATGAGCACTTTGTGCACCGCTCCATGGAAGTATGGCGTGTTATTTTTGGAAACAAGCTAATGAGCAAGGGCAAAATAAACTATACTCTGACATCCATGGTTTATGCCGAACTTGTGTTGGCTCGCAAAATGCACTGGAGCACGTATCGTAACACATCAGCAACGCCAATTCAACGGCTGTTTTATGAAAAAGACATCCCTGATACATTCGTATCAAATGTCAAGCTTTCCGAAGGCCAAGGTACATCACCAAATGCACCTGAAAAAGTACGCAGTGGCGTTCAAACGGAAAAGTCGGATGTTGAAGTTACATCGGTGGAAAAGAAAGAAGAGCTTCCATGAAACAGCAAAGCGAAAGACAAATCTGAATCACATGATGTAGTGGAAGGGAAAGACGTTCCGCTTCAAAGTGAAGTGGATGGTATTGGAGGAAAAAGTAGCGCTGGAGGTGAAAGTAGTAAGAAAGTTACTACGCAGAGTGCGTCTACTGATGTACATGCAGAAATGGTTGTGAGGGACGCTCCCACATCATCTGTGAATCCCAAACCCCTCGTATCAAATACAGTGGAGGATACTTTTGTATTTAAGGTGCCCCGTCTTCCAGAAAGTTCGACTGCGTCTTTGGATAAGTCCAAGGAACTTAAGGAGGAAGAGGTTCCCGTCGAAGAACTAGAGAGGGCAACCGCAAGAATCACTCAGCTTCTCGACAGCAATGCATTGGAGGACATTACTAACAGAGAGGATTATGAGGATGCGAACCAAAAACAAAGTGCAACCTCGAGTCAACGACAAAACATGTTGCTTTGGCAAAGCCAACTCTTGATATCGTTGTCAATGATGAGGAAGTGACACCCGCTCCATACTTCCATCCACTCTTGAGTTTGTTGGATCGTGAAGATCTTGCGAGATTACACCAGATTCCTCCAATGGAAGAAATGAATAATTTTTTGGAGTGTACTCTTTAATGGAAGAAAATTAAAATTGGCCCAGCCGGTTTTGCCGTTTCAAATAAAGGAGGCCTTTCAAATGAAACCAGTTCGCATGAAGGGAGAGATGGGCAATCCAAGGGCGGTTTTCTTGAAATGGAGTTCAAGGACATGTGGAAAAGCGCTTTGTCTTYATCATGTACAGCTAGACTTGTGGCTGAATGTACACCTGCCCTTGAGGCAATTGCGGAATCGTTCTCTCAGATCACGCCACAGGTTATGCATAGTGCTATAGCTTTCAGGAAGTTTGTTGAAGTTGCGGGCCAACTGCARGACGATAGATTGAAAGACCTGAAGAATTTATGTGACCTCAAAGATAAGCTTGTAGATTTTTCAAAGACTCCTTCTGCTTTATAGGATGAACGTGATGGGTAGAAGGAAAGGTGTACGGCATTGCAAACAGACCTTCAGGAACGTAGGCAAGAGTATGACAGGGAGCGGCTCAGAAATGAGAAATTGAAGGTCCAAAATAGGGAATTGACAAAAGAATGCGCGACACACGAAAAACACTTACTCAAGCACCGTGAGACGAAGCAAAAACATGCAACATTGGTGAGTCATATGGCGGAAAAACATAAGCAGCAATATGATGAGGAGCGGCTTAGCAATGAGAGACTGAAGCTCGAAAATAGCCAATTGAAGCAGGATTGCACGAGATATGAGGAACACTTACAATTGCACCGTGACATGTTGAAGAAATTACAAGACGAGAAGACATGTTCACATTGCAAGGGTTCGCTGGAGGATAGTCAACGGACTCCAAATCATTTCTCTCTTCCGCTCGACAAAGGCAAAGGCGTGAACAAGGTCACCAAAGTGAAAGTGGCAGAGAGTGCAAGCTTGCAAGCAGAGCCTCTTCAAGAATTGGAGGGACCTACATCCATGCTATTGGTCGAGGACTTACAACAACAGTTGAACTTGGCAATTCAAGAGAAGAATGAGGCGGAGTCTTTAATGAAAAGAATGGAAAATGTAGGAGTTCTAAGCACGATCTTTCCAAAGAATCTCGGGAACTTGTGTTAGATGTTTTGGGCAAGACAACTACAAGATCCTGCACGCGTGTCCTCTCGCCTCATGAGCGGGCTTCTCACCTATGCAATGGAGTCGGAAAAAACCTATAATTACGTGTCCAACTTTTACAGGCGTCTGATGTAGAAGTTGGAGGATGAAAGAGCAAATCCTGATGTACGTGTTATGGTTTGGGGAGACATGGATTGAATGTTTGAGCGCCTAAACCATGGCAAATCCTATGAATCAGATGACATTGATTGGGACAATGAAGTGGAAAAAGGATGGGTCGTTCACAACACATTGTCTGCTCACATTTTGGATGAGGAAAAGACACTTGTGCTTGGTAGTACTCCCAATGATTTTTTGTTGAAAGGGAGGTGTTGTCTTTGCCAACACAGTTTTGGGCCCGAAGAAGGTTTAACTTTGGGTCAATGTGGCCATTCTTTTCATATCTTTTGTATCCAAAGGGCCGCAACATATGCCGCTCGTTGTCCCATATGCCGTATTCCTTTTACTCAAAGGTTTTTGAAATGCTAGGGATTTTGCTTTTGATGCCATCGGGCCATGAGTACAATCGATGGACTCTTCCCTTTGATCAAGTGCCATACAAATTCCAAAATTACTCGCATTGGGGAAAACCAATGGATTGGGATTCTGACCTATTCATACATGAGTTGATTAACCCTGAGGTTACTCCAACTGATCAGTATTTTTGGATGATGCGAGACGTGGAAGTGGAGTTGTGTGCCTTTGCAATTCCGATACTTGATTCTTGTGAATTATTTTGCCGCAGCATGGGAGGACACTGGAGCATCGAACACAGGAAAATTCTTCCAATTCCCCAAGGCGGAATGGAAAAAAAATGAGACCGATGACCGTTTGGTGAAAGTAGAAAGCTTTGAAAATGTATTGAAATCTTTCAATTTATAACATTCCATTCAAAGTGAAATTCAAAAAATGTTCCTTGTGTATGCTTTGATTTTTTGTTTTCGATGTAATGAACAAGATATTTTTGAAGCCCTCCACTTGGCAACAAACAAAAAAAGTAGCCTACTAGCCTGGAAACGATCTAAAAATGTGTTAAACCCATGAACTTAACTATGAAATCTTAAAACTGCTAAACCTACCGTCCATCCGATAGTTCGCTGGTTTGCTAGTCCGCCCGTCCGCTAGTCCACCCCATCTGCTGATCCGCTGGTCCGCCCGTCCGCCTCGTCTGCTGATCCGCCGGACGGCAACCGCACCGTCCGCGAGCGTCCACCAGTGTCGAATTCAACCGGACGTCCGATTTTCGGACGCGATTTCCCAAAATATGAACGTCCGAGACAACCCTGGGAGTCGTTGACATCATGTGTGTGAACATTGTTGTGCACGGCCAAGGATTGTTTGGCACGTTTCTATAGAATGCTTCGGGTGTGCTCAAGAAATGAACACACAATTCATGGAAACGTACAGTTCATTGTATCACCCTCTACCCAGAGAATGTGAATGTTATGGGAATTCACTACGTACATGCAATACACAACTATGTTTCATGTTTCGTTGAACATTTGCATGCACTGTGTTATATGTAATCGGGATTAGGGCCCATGAAACCTTGGCTGCAGACACGTAGATACAATACCCTTTGATCCTCGTCAGTACATGTAGTGCATACATGGAAGCCCTCGCTCTTATTGTAACACAGTCCATTCCACAAAATAGAGGTCATGTCCCATCTAGGTGGACATCGTTGCAGACATGCTCCCCTCTTTTTTCAGATGTTAGGTTGTTCACTTTGGTATTGGAGAGAACGTCACGGACAGCATGCACTATGAAACCGTAGCCGCGTGAAAGCAGACATCGGTGTGCTGGAAAATAATGTCCCATAGAACGTCTGGACGTCTAGGATGATGTCCCGGAGGACATCAAAAAATCTGACTTCAAAGAACCCAAAATGCTGATGTGGCATACCATGTCAGCTCCTGATGTCCACCTCAGATAATTTCCACGTCATCTTGCCACGTTAGATGCCACGTCATCAATTTCAGGGCCAAACCCTGCCCGTTCCCTTTTTTCCAAGCCGAGCAGTCCTTTAACCCCTGCCCGTTGAAAATCTCTGTTAGTTACCTTCAGATGAAATACACCGCAGATGATGACGTGGCGAAGACGTCTGTGCTAGACATTTTTTTGAACATCTACTTATCAAAAGTGATGTCTCCAAAGACATCCCTGTTTTCAATAGCATTCATACGTCTGATCAAAATTTCAGCTATGTTGTTGCTGACATCTTGCGAAAATCCACATTTTCGCTATGTCCGACCCCACAGCATTTGGATGTCTGCATCGGACAGGTGATGTCTCTCGGGACACGGGACGTCAAGGGCCCGACATCAGAAAAAACACTGTTTTCTTTTAGTGGCCACTTCTCTACAGACTTCAGAGGGACCAAATAAATAGCGTGACCCTAATGCTACTCAACATGTAACCATTGCTTTTGAAAGTGATTGAAATAGGTCCAAGTGGCACATTGCAAGGATTAGCCACAAATCAAAGCAAGATGTTAGGCTCAACAAAGGACCTCCAACATCAAGTGCACCGCCAAAATTGTGAGGGGAAAGAAGGGCACATTAGTTCTCACCTATCAAGGGAGAAAATAAGACTATGGGAGTAAGAGAGAGGTTGTGGATGATTTTTGGTTTTGTTGGGATGACAATGTGTCAAAGGTACAAGAAGGAACTGGGTCATTGATTGGCAAAACTGCAAGAGGTGCTGAAGATTTGTCCCGTTTTAAGTGGAACAATCCTCAATMAAGATGAGACATTGTTGTTGCAGCAYGTAGGCTTCCAACTCYAAGAACAACCTACATTGTTGACWCRTAGACTCTTCACAATTTCAAACATTTTGAAGACCATTTTSTTTAACCAACTACCCCCAAAGAATYCGGATGCATATCCAACARTTAGGACCAAYAGACCCATTCAAAGGATTGCAAATGCACCAACCACAAAGCAACAAAACAAGTAGGAGAGTGCCCGTAATGTTACAAGGCAAATTGTAGGAGTGACCTCGATCCCCGGCTTTCCAAGCCTTGGTGCACTTGTGGCGCTAGAGACATGGGTGGACCCAAAGAAAAATGTACATCGAGTTACAATAGGTTTGTTCCCCACATGAACATGCCCAAACTTTGTGAATATGGTTGTGTCTGTTATTGGAGGTTGACAACAAACGAATACGTGAATTGCAAACACTTGGACTACTTGTACATATACTTCTACAAGATGGATGTTTTCAAAGACAAATTCATTCATGTACCAAGCTGTAGCTTCAATAAATTGAAGCTACTGTTAATTCAAGCTAGAATCATCAAAGTTTCACAGTAGGCCTTGCCACATTTTCCAATGTACTTTTTTTGTAATATTTTCATTTTTATATGTTAGAATTGAAATGATTTGCTACATATTGTTTTCATTTGATTTCATTTCTAGTTCCATTCAATTTTCTATTTTCTTCCATTTCTCTTCGATACTCCTCAGTATTTTTTGTACTTTTTTTTTTAATAGAATCCTCTCTGGTTTTACTTTTACTTCTGTCATTTCTTTGTAGGACCCAAGCAATATTGTTGAAATATTCTTAATATTTCATCTTTTCATTTTTATTTTATTTCAGTTTTTCAAGTATCACTAAATTTCTCATCTATTAGCTATCAAAGGCTACAAGTAGAAGATAAACCAAACATCTTGTGTGGGAACTACATTGTATCAAATTATAAGTTTGATGCATTTGTTAAATAAGTTTTTCAACATAAATCTAGACTCATTAATAGAATGAATGACTATTCTTTATGGAAAAATGATTTTGTATCTACGCTTAAGGTTTTGCAGACCCGCTTTGAAATATGATGTATGATTACATAATCTAATAGATGTGCAACTTTTTTTGGTGTTGTTTAGAATACATTAACCCTTGAGCGCCCCAACGCCTCAAATATGGCCTCTCCAAGTTGAAAGATTTTTCTGTTTGACTATTATAACCTTTTCAACGGTACTGTCAAAGGACATGTCTCTTTCCCTCTAGCTCTAGACTTGTCTCTACTACCAATCAATATAGTCAATTTATGTAAGATCTCTCTTTAAATGATACTTTGATTGCAATGAATTGAGAAGGGTCTACATTTTAGTAAACATGAGGTTGACGCTCAAGTGTTAAGAGCTGTATTATAGAGTTGGTATATAGTCTATAATAGAGAAAAAAGTACTGTAAGTTGGAAGCCAAACCACAAGCCTAACTGAACAGGGTGATGAAGAATCCAAGAAATAAGCATATTAATAAGTACGGGCCACTATTTGATTATTGGTTATAAATTCAATTTATACACCCTATACCCTTTGAAAGGAAGCTCCAAGCAGAGAACTATCTACGAAACGTATATGACTTCCAGAGTCAAATTATCTTCAATAAATTCTTCATACACATTGATCAATTATGAAAAGGGGTACTCTTCATTTTCTTGGACCTATCATGTAAATGGAAATTTCAATTTCCACCTAAAGAAATGAGATCCTTTGAACTTAAAATTCAGTCAATTATACTTGATATTTGGGCCTATAAATGAAGCCAATTATTTTGGAAGGTTCTTCACCTCCCAAACTAATGAATATGATGTTAGTTCACTCAGAAGGATAGATTTAGTATATAAGTTTTTACATTTCTAAATTCTTTATGTGCATGTTACTTCTTATGTTTCATGAATCTAATATTGCACATTGAGCCAAAAAGAATTGATGTTGGTAGGCGCAATGCTGGGAAAATGAAGACTTCTCTTTAGCCTAGTAGAGTCATTTGACTTGCAGTGTATGCTGAGTAGATGGCATCAATGTTTAAATTGATGYATCTCAAGAGCCAAACTATTATATACTCCTTCAAGCTTCCCAAAGCTTTTAGTGGGATTGAGGGAATATTGATTTAATTACAATTGTATTTGTGTGTTTCATGGCACAATCTCAAGTGATTCATTTTTCTTTACACTCTTGCATTGTGTGACTTCTATCAAAATCAAGTACATTTGGTAGTGCAAATTTTTTTTTAAAGTTGTACTTAAGTCACTTAAACCCTAGAAAAACAAACTAACATTTTTGGAAATTCGAAATTACCTACAGCCACAATCATTGTTCYCTCATCCATTTTTTAATGAAAAAAAMTTTMTGTTTACAAGYTCACATGCTAGCAACCTTGTTCCCAACAACTATAAATCTCCAAATTTGTACCAATTGCAATTTTTTCATTCAACTAAAAAGCAGTTTCTCTTGTAGTAAAAAAGCTCTTCATATTCTTCTAATGATTTGGAGTTCTTTGTATCTTGAAAGTTTTTTGATTAGTATGCCAGTTGAAAAAGATTGGCGCCAATTTAGTATAGTAGAAAGCCTCACCTCAAAGGCTTCCCTTGATGGCTTGATGTGAAAATTAAGAACCCTCGCTTAAAAGCAAAGCAAAGTCCAAGCCTAATGTTGTGGTTCTCATATTGCGGGAAGCCCAATACTTAGAAAAATACTTTTACTACATTAGCCCCTAAATGCTCAAACTGCATTTTTTGGCAACCTAGCAATTTTGGGCAGCTCACTACGAATGGAGTCTTTATCATTTTCCTTTGAAATTTTCACCAAACATGTGCCCAAAAATTAGCTTTGAGGCCCAAAAAGTTTCATGACTTTTGGCTACATGATTAAAAAAATATTAGAAAGGGATATATTTACGACCACCCACTTTTTATTGGAACAAAATGTAGGACTAAGAGACAAATTTCAATTTTGAAATTGTAAAATGATGCCTAAATAGAGTAACTAAAAATAGGATTTACAAAAACAGTTTAAGGGGTTTATTCATTTTCAAATATCCAATGGCACTACTTACAAATGCATAGCTTTAGTCTTAATTTTACGTACTAAAATTCAAAAGAATCAAAGGAGGTTGTGAGTTTTTGGATATAATATTATAAAATATATCAACTATTAGCTTTTAACACATTCTAAGTCTCATAGTATATGACAATGAACATTTTTTTYAGAAAGTATTCTATATATTTGTCTTTTTCTTGTTAAAATGCACCCAAAAATTTAGGATGTACTCTGTTATTTGTTGAAAATAATTAATGTAATAGAACATATGACRTGAGACCATATAGAGTCCTTATTGGACTTAAGTGTATATAAGGTCCAAAACGCCCTAAACTTCCAAATTTAGGGTTGTTAGAATTTTTCTTTTTGTAATTTCTTTATATAAAATTTGTTTTAGGCTTATAGAAACTTTCCTATTTTGATAATATCATTTGCTTTGCACATGTTTGTTTGAAGAGGGACCTAGCATGCTTTTTAATCTTTCACAAACTACTAAATGTTTTGGCTATGTTATAGAATGCAAACTTTGGACTTGCATGTGCTTATAGATTTTTTCTAATTGTTATCATTGTGCTACTTTAAATGTTGCAACCTAGGCATTAGATGTTTTTTGGACCATTTAGAAGACTGCAAGTTCCTGAACTATGGGAACTCTGGGAACTTTTCCACCTAGGTAGTCTAACGTGGCACAAAGACTGCTATGTCAGATAATAATAATAATTTAATTATTTTTATTAAATATTAAATATTTATAAAAAAAAATGAATTTAAAAAAAAAATCAGTTTTCAGCTTCTTTATATTTTCTAAGATTTCTGGAAAAAAAAAAAAAAAAAATTGAAATTCAAAATTTCAGACCAGCAGTCGTTGTTTCCCTACGCAAGGAACAATTTTAGGAAACAACCCCGAAACAGTCTCCGGCGGGGCTGAAAAAACATCTATTGAGCTTCATTGTCTTTAAAAAGTACAGACTGCTTATAGATGACAATTTTGTCTTAAATTTGGCAATCGAGGCTTATGAATCTAGTAGTGACCTCAATAGTTTGGAGACTTAGTGTTTTGRTTCTAGAGCTAAACATTTGTAAGTGCCAAGATTTCTAAGAGAGAATCATTAAAAGTTGCAAGGCATCAAAAAGATTTTATAAAACAAGATTTCATCCATATTTTTTTGAGGGCTCTCTGAATAATTGAATTTTATATTTGATAAAAAATTTAGTGATGATTAAAAATTGCTCAGTGTATATGAGTGTTTTCCACCTGCTTGACAAAAAACACCCCTAGAAGAGTCTGAGGAGGAGTGTGCACTAACTAACCTTCCAAGCAATGTAATTTTATCCTAATACATCAGAACTTAATGTATTTAGACTCTGCCTTAAATTTCTATTTTGCATAAGTATACACTACAATTTAACAATTTAAATTATAGACTTGCAAGCAAAAATCACAACTAGTGCATTAATAAGAAAATTTTCAAGCATGATACACGCACTTTACATAATGCAAGTATTCAATTCAAATAGTGTCCAAAAACACTTAAGGCTCATGGGCAAACAGCCTCAAGCCTTCAATACACCCAAAAATACTATTTTTTCAAGTTAGTGGGCAAGCCATTCACTCACAATTGGGAAGGCAACTGACCCTATTATATTAGTATGACCACCATGTCTTTGTCCTTGCTTGGAATTAAGCAAGCCTAGGCTTCTTTAAAAGCTAACTTCATGGCCTACCACTTTTCCAAAATTCAGCCTCAATGAAGCTATTGTTGTTGGATATCTCCCCCAAAATTTGTCAATCTTGGTCGCCACTGGAAGCTGCCACCATCGCAATACAATGCCCATCACATTTTTGTTCTTGTTTGTAATTCAACAAGTTTAGGCTTTTTATAAATCTAAATTCATGACCTACCACATCTCTAAAATTTTGGCCTCACAGAAGTTAGTGTCTGTTGAATATTGCCCCCCAAAGTTGGCAGTCTTGGTTTGCATTGGCATCCGCCACCCTTTGACTTAAAACCCTAGTTTTCTCATTTCTTCTACTTCCCTTCTACAAAAATGAAGACCCAAATCCTCTTTTTATCACTCACACTTCATTCTCCAAAACATTCTAAAAACACCTCAAAACCTATAAGTTGGAGAGAGCCAAAAAACAAGAGAGGGGGAGAAAAGGAGAGAGAGGGTTTACAAATCCTACTCTCTTCCATTTACCAAAAAACTACATCTTCATTTATTCATGTCTTCTAGTCTTCATATCTTCATTTCTTCTTGTCTTCATGTTTTTTGTACTTAGACTCTACATCTTTGATTCACTTCTAACGCTAATTTCTAGTCGTGGTATTCTTTTTTTAATTTTCATTTATCCATTTGCCTAATTTAATCAATTTTCTATTGCTCACTCAATGTCTTTTTCATTTGAAAGTTTTAGTGTTTGCTTAGCATATCCTCATTATTTTTTCATAATTGCATTTCCTAAATTTCACATCATTATTCTAATTTTCACAATAACTATCAATAAAAGATCTTTAATTCTTGATTTAAAGATTAAATCTTCCTATTAATCTTTCTTTACTCCTACTTTCTCTAAAATCATGGTAATTGTATTAGTTCTAAATTGTGATTCAATATGATGGCTTATAGTTTAATTGCCAACAATTTCTATAAAAACARTCAATGCATATTTGCTCGGTGTAAATGCCAATAGTTTTTATAAGAACAGTCAAGGGAAATTTTTTTTTAACTTTTGATTCTGAGCTCAATATATATCAAAGAATATATGTACAATAGGACACCTTTGGTATTCCATGCTTTGAGTAGAGGGTTATTTTTTAGTAAGTATTCATTATTTGGAAAATTACTTGTTTGTAGATGTCTGCACAGAGGCTTTGTGTGTATGATGGTAAAGTCAATTGTCAATCGGAAGTAGGCTTTATTCCTTTTTACTACCAAGAAAATTTGCTAGCAAGAAACGTGTCATTTTTTGCAACTCATGTGTCTGCATGGAACRCAGACCCGGACTATAAGGCCATTGCAATGGCATTTATTTTTGTAGAGAAGCATTTGCATGACCATGGTTGTATAGAGGTATTTTATTTGTGGAGCGCTGACATCAAGGGCGTCATTGCAAGACTTTGTGAGTTGTATCCAACATTCGTGAAGGAGTAGTTGGCAATTTATTTTCACCTTTGGAATAAGTCATACACAACCAGATTCTTAGTGATTTATTTTAGTGAAATTCTAATGGGTGTCTAATGCTTTAATCCAGTTTGCCTTCCAATTAATGGATCTTCTTATTTTCCACTCCTAATTAATTCATTTATAATCRCTCATTCCAATTAACTGCATATCACACTACAAGCAAAAGGGGTGTTTTAAGTATAGTCCTATAGAAAAGATTTTAAGTAATGACCTACAAGGAGTCTTTTAAGTAAGAATTTACTAAAAACACATGTCTTCTAAGTAAAATTTTACTTAAAAGACTTGTGTTTTTAGTAAATTCTTACTTAAAAGACTCCTTACAGGTCAATACTTAAAATCTTATCTATAGGACTATACTTAAAACATCCTTTTCTCTTGCAATGTCAATACTTTGTAGTTGATTATAATTAGAACACTCAATACTAATGTCTAAAAATTATCAGTCCAAAAGGGAAGTGAAATAGCCTAAGTTGTAGAGCTTATTTTTTCCTTTCTAGCATGATAAAGAAATCCAAATTTGACCTTGATTCCTAAAAGATATGTGCGGATGAAATTTGGCTCTAACTTTGACCCTCAAAACTTCATTTGTCAATTGCGGATAATCAAATCATCAATATCAACTACGGATTGTTAGGTTGTTCTCTATTTATTATCTTCTGTCAAAGGTTTTGACTCTTAGTCAATTTGGTCAAATTTGGTTGACTTTCATCCAATTCTATTCTACTTTGGGGTTAAACTTCATTCTACTTTAAGTTTCCCAATTTTACTCTAATTTTGAAGGTTAACCCCTAAATGCCTAAACTGTGTTTTTTGGCAACATAGTGATTTTCGGTAGCTCACCACAAATGTATTTTTTTTTTCTTTCAAATTTTCACACAATATGTCCCCAAGAAGTACCTTTAAGGCCCAACAATTTTCATAACTTTTGACTACATAGTTCAAAAGTTATTGTATGATATGTAGTTTTCATTGCTTTGAGGGCAGCCCGCGCAGAAAAAAACTTCTTTAAAAATTACTGTTTTAAAAAACAAAAATTTGAAATTTCCACTTAGGTAAAAATGTAATGATTTCACTCTTCTATATAATTCAAAACCCTAGACTTCAAAACTCCCTAGTAAAAGTAATTTTAACCCCTAAAGTTCCTTGACTATGTTCTCACCAAAAATGCTTCAAAGCTGCCATTTGACCATTTCTAGTACAAGTACCAAATTTTTGAAAAATATCATTTTTTGACACATGTAACGATAGGATCTTGTAATACTTTAGTTTGAGAATATGTGGAAAAAATTTCAGTAATTTCCACCATGTAGATTGCAAGATATTAGCATTGCAAGTGGCAAAAATATTTTTTTGGCCGTGCAAATAACCGGGCAGCTGCACTTCACAAGGTCAGATCATTATGAAAAAATGCCCAAAATGGTTTTGCTTATTTGGATTCATTCTTCAGGGCAAGTTGGCTACATACATGAAAATTTTCAGATCATTTGGAGTTGTACAATATATAGGAAAAAAATAGTAAGTAGAAAGAAGTTGAGAATGATTCAAAGTACTAAATTGTTAGAAAATTAGTTATAAAATTAAATACTCCAAACCAAATGGTTGAATTGTTGTAATAAAAAATCTACATCCACTAGCATTATTCTTTTTCAAAAATATTGAAATTTCAGTAAAATAAAGGACTTCAAAGTTTTTTTTGGTGTAGGGATTCCATAACTACCCGCAAACTAAAAAGCCTCGTAACTTTCATCTCAACTGTTGAAATGCAATGATTCAAAGCTTTTTGAGTACATATGAATCTGAAGAACAAATTTCAAATTTTTATTTCTTAAGAAAGTGATTTTTTCAAATCTGCCCGGACTGCCCAAGTTGAGAAACAAACAACATATTATGCAATAACTTTTGTCTCATATTTTTGAATGTCATGAAATTTGTGCATGTGAAGATCTTCCTTGTCCCCACATTCTATTAAAATTTCAGCCCAAAATATGCTAATCTCTAGTCACACATACCTGCCCAAAACTTTCATATTGCCAAAAAACGCATGTTGGTCCTTTAGAGGTTAATGAGTAAATTTTGATTTTTCTAGATTGCGTGGATGCCTCCTTTTCCAAAGAAGACAAAGATACATGTCCAAAAAACAATGCAAACTACAATTGGCAATCTAAAAGATCCTACTTTCTCACAAACATGTGCTCTCGTAGTTTAAATTTTTTCTTGATGGCATGGCTACCTCCTTTTCTGGGGGAAACAACAGTACCTTTCATTAGAAAATGCAAAGCACAACATTGAAGCAAACCCAACTCTGAGGTTTGAGGTGGAGAGGTTGTTCTTATAATGAATCCATTGTCCCATTTGGATCCTCAAAAGGTATGGACAATTTGCAGATGAGAGCTTGACCGCTCATTGTGGACAAAGGAATTGTGTTCAATGCTGAAATTCAGACTACATTTAGGCATAGTAAAATATTTTTTTTCAAAAGATTTTGACTAGTAAAAGTTGATAAATCAAGTCTACTTTCATCTCCAAAAATCCATTTTTGATTTCAAGCCTCCAATCAAAAGTTATGGACAAAATTCAAAGAGGGTGTCTAAAAATGTCAAAGAAAATGTCCCTTCAAATTCCTCTCTTAATTTCGTCCAAAACTTTCAATTGGAGATTCAAAATCATACACGGGCTTTTGGATATTAAAGTTAGCGTGATTTACCAACTTGACTAAGTTCAAATTTTTTGAAAAAAGTTATTCTACTAAGTCTAAATTAAGTCTAAATTTCTACATTGAATACAGTTCCTACCCGTAGTATTCTATTTTCATTTTGGTCTAGTATTGTTTGTTTTTCTTATGTAATCTTAATTTGATTTTCTACTTTGTTATGTTTTTGTTGTTATTTTATCACCATTTTATTGTTATCCCAATGTGTTTACTTTACCAAATCTTGCTTACAATAGTTTTTGTTTAGAACCCATGTTTTTCCCCTAGAATTTTTCCTCTTTTTTCTTTTTGTAATTGCACTTTTCAATTTTATAACATTAATTCCCAAAGTTTCCATCATTATTTAATGAAAAACTCCCTAATTGATAGTTATGATCTAATCGGAATTACTAATATTTTTGGATATGTAAATTCACACATTGTTTATAATTCCCAATTTCTAAAAGGTGAAGAAAAATGGTGGTTTGCGACATCCTCAAAAAACATGATTGGGTTTCAATTGGGTGCACCAAGCATATAAATTAGAAGCGGGTATGTGACCGGATGAGATTTCTTCCTTTTCAAATTTCCATTACCTTTAAAAAAATTCATCATAAAACTCAATGAAGTAGATTGAAGAAGCTAAGACAAATCTTTTTACAACACAATGGAGGATGTCGGGTAACTATCCCTCACTGCTCTAGCCGGTAGCAAAAGATGAATGCATACTTTCCAAGCAAGGTATGCCTCACACCAAGCTTCTACAGGAAAGAACTTGTCTTCACTATGAATACGTAGAACATGCTCTTTACTTAGGCATAGCTTCTACCCATTTATTTCTTATTTCTTATTTTTTTAATCTCATATTTGGTCCACAACTTTGCCAAGGTGTTTACAATTTCATGTTTTGTCCAATACGTAAGGGAACCATCACGAAAATGTGAAATACTAGAATTGAAGGCCCAAGCATGGTCGTCACATCCTAAAGATGGCTCTCAATCAGATGATTGTACCCGGCTGGCTGGCTTGCTGGGTCAAAGGCCAATGGGTTGGCTAGTCCCACTAGAGGCCCARGTGTGTCCGCTCCCATGGTTAAACTCCTACATGGCCAACATGTGCTTTTTTGGCAACGTAGAAATTTGGGTAGGTACGTGTGACTAGAGATTTTTGAATATTTTGGGCTGAAATTTTGATAGAACAATGTTGTCAAACATTTCAGTTGCCACTTCTTCAATCTGGAAAATAACAAAACATACATTTCAGCAATGAAACTCAAAAGACTCTTTAAATTAGGAATCAGACACTACATGGTGTATTAGATATTGCAAATGTAAAAATAGAAATCAATCAAATGTCTCGTTCTTGAAGCACATACCCCAGCATACCAACAAGCCTTCCCCAAGAATGCCTTGAGTTCATTCTCTCCAACAAGTTTCAGCGGGAACCTTTGTGCCTCTCTAGTCTGAATGGATGAGTTCCACCAATGGAGCCACTTTATTTTTTGCTCTGGCTTTGCAGTGGCAGTTGCAACTAACTGCAACTTCTCCAATGTCAGGAGTGATGTTTGAACTCCAATGGCATTCAATCTACATGAAAGGTCTAAAATATCAGTATGACAGAAGGATTGTGGGAACATGTATCTGAAACTCAATCACTAAGTCAGTGATTGTACCTGTTGTAGCCATTTGCTTCCAAGAATGGGATTAGCAACAACTAAAAGCTTTCCCATTTTTGAAACCAACTTCGATGCTTTATCTTTACTACCATTTTGCATCGCATCAATAATCCCCCCCGTTGTTTGCTCATCCAAGGGCGTTTCCTCCTTGTAGACCCGTCCAGCAAGATCTCAGGCCGCGGCAATCTCATACTGCACAAGATTTAAAATAAGCAATAGTCAGTGATGTGGGTCGGGATCCTAAACAATTAAGAAAACGGAAATCAAAGTAACAAGAGGCAATGACGTCTTACCCGAAAAATGAACGAGGTGAAGACTTCAATAGACATTGGGTACCAACTTTTCCTCAAGTTTTGTTTACAATGTGACATCTTAGAGGCACTTAGATGTTCAACGAACTTATCCAATGGCAGAACGCCATACTTGCGCACACGATACAACGTGTGCACCAAGCTAGTCTTGATAAAGGAGTTCTCGGTCTACCTGAAACATAATACAAAATGGCATTAGAGACTAGAAAAAACAAACAAATGATACATCAAAAAGCAAATGTGACAAAAGAAGCACTTACTTGTTAATGTCATGCATAGCGTGCATGGCATTAGCAATTCTTCCCTTTGTTTCCAGAATGATGGAGTCTACAGCAACGTGCCAGTCCTTCTTATCACTGTAGTTTCTTGAAATGTAGGATCTCCAAGCCAGCAAGCGGTGGTTTCCATCACAAACAAAAAACTTAGAGCCTTGAAGATGCTCCAAGCCGGGTGTAGCAGTTAAGAAGGCATTGAACTCATCATTTTTTTCATGCCATAGTGGACTCCACGACTCTTTGTCTGCATCCGAGAAGATCTCTTCTTCGCCTTGCTCATTAGTAACGGACACATAGAATACAGCAGAGCCATCCCTATAGCCATTTACAAACTCGTTTTCCAATTTTGTAAGATCGCATTGCAACGCTGGTCTGACCATAGGCATGGCAACCATACGACACAAAGGAATCATAAGGCGTGAAATAGAGTACGGTTTCATCTGCAACTCAGAAAGGGATTTTACTGAATTTACTCTCTGTTCTCTCCATAGAGAATCTTCTGTGAGTGTTTCATTTGCCTTGTCCATTTCAGCTTCAACTGCTCTGTTCTCCGCCGCTTTATCTTCATGAACGCCCGTATCCTTCAAAGCATGGGACGCTGGTGGAATGGCTTCATGAGTGCCCATCAGCACACATAAAATACAGACGGGTAAAATTCTATACAGATATTTGGTCATCAAGTTCTATACCGATACTCGGTCGTCAGTTTCATTATCTTCAAATGACTACATAAACTCTGAAAAACCAGAACATCCTATGTTCCATTCGGCGCCGACGGGAAGGATTTCAGCAGTAAACCCTAAATCAAAATTCAAAACTGTATTTACAAGTCCCTAAAATTACCGATCAAGAAATCAACACTCCATTCCGATCGGTCATCCTCAGCTTCATCGGTGAGGACGCATTCGGCACCGAGGGAAGAAAACCGGTAGTCACCTTCGAACCAAATCTGAGATCGAAATGACAAAGCATGAGTGCTGCCTTGCACAAAATTTTTTTAATATCCAAAAAGTCAAGAAGGTAGCAACCACGACTAGCTCTAGAACTTCGCGTTTCTATTGTGAACAAAAGGATTGAAAACTGGGTAAATCTCCTGTCGGCGCCGAGAGGAGAATACCTATCCTCAAACTCTACTTCGGAAACCCCAGATCACAAGAATACAACTTAAAACAATGAAGAATTCAACCCGAGAAAAGCTACATCACTGAGCTCGGTCAAATCAAAGTCCCCACTAAGCATCCAGCGGACTTCCGTTTCAAATCTTGAAATCTCAAGTGAGATAAAAACGATATCTAAAGCAAGTAATTCAAGACCCGCTATTTTTAGAACCTGTATCCGAGGCGTCCTACCCTGGAATGAGAATTGAAATTTTTAGAACATAGGATTCGTGTCCAGCAAAGTTTCAGAATTTGAATCGACAGAATCTCAGATTTGTTGTTCAGAACTCGAACCTCCTCTGTCGTTATCAACTTCTTGAGATCGTCTTTGTCATCGTCCTCCACTTGCCTATCTTCATGTTCATCTACAGTGTCACTGTGTCCTAGTAATGTGGCAGTCCTTTGTGACGCAATTGTTAGTGCTCTCTTCCGAGAGCACAACAACTCTTTCCGCGATGAGAATAAGAGTTTTTCCTTATTTTTCCTACTCCTACCCTTATCCGTCAACCCTAATCTTCCCACACATATCTCTTCCGTCGCTTGCATGAGAATAATCCCACATATTGAAATGTGGCTCTAATGAATTTGAATCTAAGAATGAACTACAAATTCATTTATTCAGTGCTATTCCTGTTAACGGTACATCAATTTTGTAGCAAAATCCAATCTCCCATGATTTTTAAATAAATATTTGAACATGAACTAACGACCACTAGATTGTATTGTCATCATTAGATATTGGGAATCCTTGTTGAAAATGTCCTTTCCTTCTTATTTGTCTGAAATTAATGAATTCACTGACTGTTTGGGATGAATTTCCGTTCAGGAAGAAGGTTAAAATCTATTGAATGGGATAGATCAGATTTCGTGTGTAATCCATGAAGAACTRTAAGTTAATTAGCCATCTTGTTATTACATTCATATTTGTTGGGTTTTGAACGACAATCGTTTATGAGTTAGGTGACCTTCATCAATCAATTGAAGACCACTCTATTTTCAAAAATGGGCAGGTGGTCATTCTATTGCCACGTTTTTGCCTGCTATTGGCATTGCTTAATCCAGGCGTATCTATGCTTCCATCTCCATGAACTCAATGTAGGGATTCTTATTCCCTTCTATATGCACATAGAACACTCCGTCAATCTTCTTCTCTTTCTACTTTTGCTTTGCTTTCGCGGAATTTGTCCGCTTTCAATTTTGGGTGAGGTTTTCGAGTCCATGGCTTCCATTCGAGCGGACGGCCATGAAATTCCACTAGTTCTCCCTCTTGGAGAAGGCGGGTTCGCTATAGTGTCTTTGCACCTCCTTCATGTTAGATTTGGCTTCAGCCAGCCTAGTATTTATGTCGAAGAAGAGGTCTTGTCCACTTTAGAACTTCTGAAAGAGTCAATCCATATGGAGAAGTTAGAAGTCGAAGACGGTCATGCTTGGCACCTTCGTCGTGGGTGATTTAGGGCTTACGGTCTGCCCTCTCTCATGACAGGTGCATCCAATGAGATCTTTCCTAGACAATCGGACTATTCCACAGTAGACATGCCACCTGCTCGAGTAGGCATTACGAATTCTCCTCAATGTGAGCAAATCTCCTTGAATAGGACTCCTGTTGCATTTGTCCGTGTGAAGCAAGAAGGTGTTTTTCCTATCATAGATATATCTAGTGAATCAGAAGGCGAGTCCCCTGGCCAAAAAAGTATGCAATCTGCACCCCTTCATGGAGGTCCCAATGAAGTTATGAAGCAGAATTCCTCTCAGTACAGCACCCCTTCTGCTAGTCCTAGTTTGTCTACTCACTCGCGTCCACCAACCTATCCAATTAGTGATGTACCACGCAGTATTGTTGGTTGTCTTCGCAGGCTAGCTTCTATTCGTGGGTCTAGAAACGAAGTAGCTGCTTTAGACTGTGACTCAATCACACATCAGAAAGTGCAATACCTTCCTTCTGACTTTGATGGAAATATAGTATTTGAGTTGCCCTCTCTTGTTGGGTCTTCTTTGGCATCTGCTACTGGAAATCTCCAAGGCATGGATAAACGTTACGACGGTCATGCATGGTGTTGAACCATGACTTCGAACATCCACAATGAAGATGGTTTGAAGTTTAGAAAATCTTCTTATGCTGGCCATTTGGTTTGCAACAATTCGGATTGCGACTACTTGAAGCGGTCGTTAAAACAAAATGAAATAGAGTGGAGTGGTTATACTCGTGTTCCATTTTCTGTTGGCTCAACTCCGCCTAAGGAATCGACTCTTCTTTGCAAGATATGCAAATGTCCTCCGCAGTGCGCTAGTTCCTGTGATGCTAGAGTGTATTATGTTTTTAGCACTACTGCCGTCATGTCCCGAGCATGCATTCATTTAGGAAACCACATGCATCCTGTGGCTTCTGGAACATGTAGAGAGTCCTTAGACACTATCCACGAGCTAATCGCTGGAGAGGTTTCTATAACCCCTACTGCCACCAACTCGGCCATTGCATTGGCAGCTAATAAGCAATTTTTAGACAACCTTCTCATTCACGATGGTGAAGGACCAAAGGAGATGTTGCAGGGAAAGTCGCTTGAGGATGTAATGGATAGGTTTCATATATTGAGCTCACCTAATATTCGCAATACTATTACTTCTTTTCGCAATAGCGGGAAGGGTGGGATTATAGACAGTATCATGAGTATGAAACGGAATTTAAGATTTGAATACATTCATGGTAGTGTGTTTCCAGGACAAGGTCAAGAAAATTTTTTCTTGTTTAAGATGTTGGTTGAAGGACCTGGTAGTGGTGTAGACTTAGTGAGACACATGCAAGAAGGAGGGGATTTAGAAAATGCGCCAACTTTATAATCATTTTATTCTATTCTTTGTAATTCACTTTTAAACTTTGGGCCCAAACTTATCGGACGGCGAAGCTTTGATCTCACTTATATTTTCCACGTTTTATTTTAGTTAAAAGGATCCACATATGGAGACCCAAAGGTTTGGATTAAATTCAAAATATTGGCGTGCAATGGTGTGGGTGCTTTTAAGCTCCCATTTTCACTTGGGACTTACTGGTTTTTTTTTTTTATTTTTTGCAAAATTAAATGTGGAAAATAGTACAAAAAGACCAAAAATGAGTGTAAAGCCAAAATAGGTGTGTTACATGCCGATACAATATTTGGTCATGTTTTGAGTTTTTTTACCTAAATAGATTCAAATTCCGACTATAATTAGGTTAGATTCAGAAGATGCCTTTCCGGACGGTCAACTACTTTAACCTCCAATGCGAATTTCCTATAAATTCCTCTGGTTGTGGTAAAATCTCACTAAAAATTAGAATAGTTTGTTTTATGTTAATAAGAYGCTCCAAAGAGTGAAAAGTAAAAAACATATTAAATTTTATTAAGAAAAAATATTTTAACTTAATTATGATCAAAATCATTTTGTAGTTGTTGTAAGAAAAAATATTGAAAACAAACATAGTTTTCCTTATACTATGGCAATTTATTTTCTTACAAGAAATAATAAAAAAATTTATTATATAACTTTTTTAAATATAGACTTTAAAATAGTGGTCTATTGTAAAATTAATGGTATTTTGTGCAATTYTTTGAGATATTTGAAAAAAAATAACAAACCATTGTTTCAAAGTATTCATGCATCTCTTTTAAATTTAGGGCTTGTTGATCCATGAGGCTTTGAAGTGTTGTTTCTTTATCACTTTGTGCTATTTGAATTTGGTATTCATATAATTGAGATATATTGTAACGCTCATCTTCTAATTTATTGATGTCTTGTTTCTTATTTTCAAGAGTTGTAATTCTTTTTATATGCCGTTCATGTTCTTGTTGCATTATTCCTTCTTGTTGAAGCTTCCATTTGATTTTTTGATCCTTTAGACATTAATAACAAAAAAAAATACTCARAAATATATTTTWCTTATTTCATTCTTGCCCAATTTGAAATTCAAATTTYTTCTTTTGTTTGATTTTGTATTCATGAACTTAAATTCCCRATGATAAATATGAGATTTAAAATTTCTTGTATTGCATATCTAAAATTATTCATTTCATTTTCATGAGCCCAAACCAACCATAAAATAAATCTGTAAACATGTGATTTTGTATGATTGATATTAAAATCAAGAATTTTATACATTTTGGACAAATGTTAAACATTAGCACTCTATCAAATAGTATAAGAATTTTCATTCTAATTTGTGGAAGGTTCCTAAATACCACAATATATACAAATAATACTTTGATATATTAAAGTATATAGGTAGACAACGATATACAATTATTTTCATTGTTCATATATATAGGTAGACAACAATAATACTTCTTTCATGTGCTAGACTTCATAAATTTGATTTTCAAAAATTCAGATCAAACTTCTAATTTTATAATTGAAAACATGAAGCACTATTAGAAATATAGACATGAAAAACAAGGAAAATACTCAAATGACTATTTTGTAACCTACAACAAAATCATCTTTAATAAATGAATTTGTTTCAAATTATTACTTTCAAGCTAAATTCAACCTTCATAAAACTTGGATAAATTTTTGTATTTGGATAAATATATTTTCTACCAAAGTGGATTTTCATATGATTTTTGGCCAACATAAAAATTATTGTGATATCTTGATTACAATATATTTAAATGAAATTCTATGAATTTGAATAATATGTGTTTGAATAATTTTGGGATTTTTGGCCAAAGATAAAGGTTAGAATGAAAATCAATATAATTTTGTAATCAAAACTTGTAAAACATTTTTTTCAAATGGTCTTAATAAAGTATTTTTTGTAGTGCATATTATTTAGATTCAAATACACAAGGGCTTATGACCCTTATTCTAAGGCATGCTAGGGCGAGTGCTATGGCCATCTTGGTAAGCCAAGGCGAAATTATTTGTAGTTGCCTTCCCGAGACTTGTAAAGTTGTAAAAGATGAGGTGAAAAAAATTCAAAGTCTCGAGAAAACAAAGCATTRTAGAGCTCTATCTGGAATGAATTAAAGGCGTGTGTTATATGCTTGAAAAGCTATTAAGAAAACAAGTTAAATTAGGGTCCCAAAATGTTAAGGATGGTCTTTGAAAACATGAAGCACTATTAGAAATATAGACATGAAAAACAAGGAAAATACTCAAATGACTATTTTGTAACCTACAACAAAATCATCTTTAATAAATGAATTTGTTTCAAATTATTACTTTCAAGCTAAATTCAACCTTCATAAAACTTGGATAAATTTTTGTATTTGGATAAATATATTTTCTACCAAAGTGGATTTTCATATGATTTTTGGCCAACATAAAAAATTATTGTGATATCTTGATTACAATATATTCAAATGAAATTCTATGAATTTGAATAATATGTGTTTGAATAATTTTGGGATTTTTGGCCAAAGATAAAGGTTAGAATGAAAATCAATATAATTTTGTAATCAAAACTTGTAAAACATTTTTTTCAAATGGTCTTAATAAAGTATTTTTTGTAGTGCATATTATTTAGATTCAAATACACAAGGGCTTATGACCCTTATTCTAAGGCATGCTAGGGCGAGTGCTATGGCCATCTTGGTAAGCCAAGGCGAAATTATTTGTAGTTGCCTTCCCGAGACTTGTAAAGTTGTAAAAGATGAGGTGAAAAAAATTCAAAGTCTCGAGAAAACAAAGCATTGTAGAGCTCTATCTGGAATGAATTAAAGGCGTGTGTTATATGCTTGAAAAGMTATTAAGAAAACAAGTTWAATTAGGGTCCCAAAATGTTAAGGATGGTCTMAAGACAAGACAAGACAAGGCCAAAATGCTTTATGCAAGAATCTCGACGGAGGTACAAGATTGTATTGAGAAAAATAGAAGTATATAGAAATATGATTTCCAAATAAGCGCTATGATTGAAAGTTATGAACTAGATATCAAGTGATCAAGAGGAGTTGTCGAAACTAAGGAAACCTTCAGTCTCGATTCCTATATATACTTGAAGGTCCTAAGCTTTTGCTATAAGCTTCCACGAGTTTAGAAGTTGCTTGAAAAGCTTTCTTCTAAGAAAAAACTTCTTGAAAAGCTTCTTGCATAAGAGTTTACACAAACTTGGAAGTTGCTTGAGAAGTTTCCTTCAAAGAGGAATTTTCTTAAAAAGCTTTTTTGAAAGAGGAACTTTCTTGAGAAGCCTCCTTGAAGGGAGAACCTTCTTAAAAATCTTTTGCATCCGTGACATCACCTCCCCTTCCAACTCTGAGATCCTTTGAGGAGTTTATTTTGTTGTGCTTTAATTAGATCTTCTTGAGTTTTTTGGTTGTTGACAACGAAATTCTTAATTCTTCAAAGTCAAAGACTTGTTGGTATGCTGGGGTATGTGCTTATGGATCACGACTTTTAATGGATTTAGTAGTTTACATTTGCAATATCTTTTACACCACGTAGTGCCTTTTTTATTTTTTGAATGTTTTGAATGTTTTTGAATGTACATAAAACTAATTGTCTTGAACTTTTGAGTCTTTRTTGCCTGCTAACAAAATTCCAATCGAGATGTTTGTAGGAGGGGTTCACACCTTTGGTTGTTGCAAATCCCCTCTAAGGCCTTGACAATCAAAATTTGTGGTCCAACAGTGGTGTCAAAATTATTTGGAAAAGTTATGGGTTGGTTCCAAAATTCTCAAAGTCCTGTACCAAGTATTGAGTTCAAAGTGGTCTTTAGTGAGGTGCTAAACACACTATACGGCAAAGCTTTGGCTTTGCCAAGTTTGATTTATTGTTCTTCTAACCAAACTTTATCAAAAATTGGTCCAAATCTATGATTAAAACCCCAAGACGTCGAAGCTTTGCTTTTGAACCAAATTTCTATTTTGTTTTAGATTGGAAAGGGTTCCCAAAAGGAAACCCAAGTGTGGGGTTAAATCCTGTAAATTGAAACTTGAATTCCAAAATTTGGCTAGACAATGGCCAAAGGACCAAGAGCAAGTCCACAGCACCCACTAGAAGAAAACCGCATTGGACTGCACGAAATCTGTGTTGGATTCTCCAAAACTGCGTTAGATTAAACAAAAAACATCATATGGTTTATGTTGAAAACCATGTTGAAAATGCAGTGAAAACCAAGAGAAACATAGACATTGTAGAATCCAACATAGATTTTGCGTTTCCCTACGTTGTAACACAATTCACTGTGTTTTCAACGTGATTTTCAACATAAACCATATGATGTTTTTTGTTTAATCTAACGCAGTTTTGAGGGAATCCAACGCAGATTTTGGGCAATCCAACATGGTTT